>JAAGAY010143998.1:44839-65589 GCA_011801015.1 Ardeotis arabs | reverse complement strand
ATAAAAAATATTAGAGGTAAAAAAAAAAAAAAACAAAAAACCACAAACAAAAAAAAAAACAAAAAAAAACCCAACCAAAGAGTACTTTTACCTTCATGTTTCCATCTCTTATTTCCACTAGTGCAATCTAGAACTCCCCCCAGCTCTTTATTCTTCTATTAAATAAATCTCAAAATAGCTTTAAAACTCAATATAAAAAAATAACAACCTGGAAAGAAGCTTCATCTCCATCCACCAGTGACCAGTTGAGATGGTGGTGCTTTAGCTGTAACTCATAGGAGTTCCTTGCTCTGGTCTCAGAAAGCAAGAGATGCTTCAAACATAGCTACAGTGGACCAAGGTCTGAGCATCCCTAGAGCTCATCTGGCCCTTAAGACCTTTGCCTCGTAAGCCGGCACTCAGGCACACCTGTGAGGAGCTGCCACTGCCCTTTACCTTTTCTCCAACTGGTAAATGAGTGCAAAAAGCAAAAGCTGGGTCCTCCGGGGCTGTTAGCTCAAATGCCCTTCACATGTGTTTCCCACTCACGGGGAGGGGGGAAGCAAGCCAGGAGTGGGTATCCAACAGAGCTTTGGGGCTTTAGTCTTGTAATAAGTTGATCCGGCTGGACTCTGACAGCAGGGTGGCAGAGAAAAGCCAACCTTTGGCTCTTGCAGCCTTAGGTGCTCTGCCTCTGTGTGCCTGTTGCTGCTGGGAGCTCTCTTTGGAGCGTTACAGTCACCAAACCGGAGACTAAGGCCACCTACGGGCTCTCTTGCTGAAATTGCTTTCATTTAGAACTATTTATCAGCATTTTCACACCATTTTTCAACCACTCTCCTCAGCAGCTCTGTGCAATGCAAATACCTCCAAGTCATCACTCCAAGCCGAAAGAGCCCAACCTGATAAAATATAACACACGAGGCGGGGAAATTCAATTACATCAGAGTGGCTGTGCTAGCCCCAGCTTTTTGCTGCGCTTCGAAAGGGGAGGGATAGCAGGTAGACAGATTTTCTAGACATGTGTGTGCAATCATTTTCACTGCTGAACTCTCAGAGGCAAAGTGATGGGTAGGTTTGCCCAAGACCGTGAGAATTTAACTCCTGTGCTATGACCCGTCCCAAAAGCTGAAACTTCACTTCAATCCCACCTTTTTTGAGGTTTTGAGGACTTGCATTAGGCAAAATTCACCCTTAAACTCAGCTCAAAGTGTTCAGAGATTGAATTTGAAGCATTTCTTTGATTTGAGGTTGGAATGGTTTAAAATATCTTCATTCATAGCATGAGGGCAAGTAGGGAAATGCGCGCGTCTGCCTTATCAGTCATGACACCCAGGTAAGTAAAAGTCACATGTTCTCTGTGCATATTTCTCTGCATATGTGAAATTAATCCCAGAAAGCTGAAGATCAGATAGAAGAATTATTCAATATATATCAGCAATATGCATTAGCTGGATCTGATCAGCCCTCGAGCCATGTACTACTCCCTTACAAACTGGCAGCACACTTCCTTACCATTGCATGCCAGAATACATGAGTGTAATGAAATTCCAAGCAGAGCTTTGATCCTGGTGTAGTTTCCAAAACCTGCAAAGTCTCTCTTGTGGTACTTTCCTAATTCGGGACCTCCACTGTGCAGCAAGAACAAAGCTGACTCCCTTACGATATCCCTTTAAAACATAGTACAGTTCTGTGGCACACTTCAATTTTTTTTTTCTCTTTTCTGAATATACAAGTACATATGTACGCATACATACATATTTTTTTCTCCCTGTCCTTTGAGTAATTATTTTTGTTCCAGCAAAATCAGAACAAGCAGAGCAGCTACAAATATCTCAGAAGCTTTTAGAGAGCAGGCAGCAGCCCACACACCAAGCTGCTTGAAGAGAAAAACTTGACACGATGAAATTCAGATGCCTCTTCCCAACGGAGAGCTGCAGCCTGGGCAGCCGTCGCGCCGGGGTGAAGCAGGGAGCAATGAGGCACTGCGTCTCGTGTCATTGACTCTGCCGCTTACAACCTTGCGTCCATAACACCGGACACAGGCTGCTGAGTCTCTCCCCATTTCGCTGCATTGAAATCATTCCGTGGGGGAATACCGGGAAGGTGGACTAATGGGAAAAGAGTGCTTGGCTTCCAGGATGTGAGAGCAAGGAGCTGACAGCATTTGCTGCACAAGCCTGTGCTCAGGAGAATGCTGAGAGCATCCATTGCTGTGGGACCAAGAAGTAAGGAGCATGGAGACAGATGTGCCTGAGCTCTCTGCAATGTCTCGGCAGCACATCTAAGAAGTTGTAGCATATTACAGCAACAGACCCTCTGGCACTAGTGCATATCCGTAACAGCCCAGCTGCATTCCAGCACCCAGGAACCTCCTTTGCTAAGACAGGCGCTCCTCACCCCTGCTTTATTAGCAAACAGCAGCCCAGAATCCCTGACCTTGGAACATCTGTGAGTAACCCATGCAGTCTTCTGCCGGCAGCTGCTGGGCTACACGCAGTTTGTTCATTCTAACCGCACCTTCCTAAGTGTGAAGCCTTATTGCTGCTATCCATTACCTTGGGTAAATATTGGAACAGCAGCTCTCAGAACACAACGCACCGGGATGCAAACATGTGCAGCCTCAAGCCCTAAGGATCCTACTGAATTTTTATGCAGGAAAACTGCTCTTTGGGTCCATGGTGATGTAAGGAATTAACCTGGCCTCACCTACAGAGATCCAAGGACTTTGAGATGTGCCTGTATTGCCTACCTGTGACAAGGTTTAAGCACCTGCGTACCTTTAGGCTGGTTCTTAAAGCTCCCAAAGTTTGTACAAAAGTGCTTTTCCAATCAATGTTCTCCTGTCCTGAATGCCAATGCACTTACAGCTGCATACAATCAGTACCAGTGAGATGAGAGAATCCTATGGGGAGAAAAGTTTTGGAAAAGCAGATATAAGGGATCCATTGCCTCACACTAATATTCCACTTTGGAAAGCCAATTTATTCTCCCTAAGGATCTGAATGCTCTGTTATGGGAAAGTGGTTGTTTGAATAGATGTGTGTGAGGGAAGACACACACACACACTCTCACATACACGATATTGATTCAAACCGTATTTATGATTCCTCAGACCTTTAAGAAATTGATTTTAGACTATTCTCCCTCTCTCTGTCTCACTCCAGCTGAAAATCAAAGCTCAGTGTAGGATCCCTTAAAGAATTTTTGTGACAGAGAAAAAAAAAAAAAGATTTTTCCTAAAGTTTGCGTGAAAAGAAAAAAAAGCCCGAGAATCCTGTGGATTTGGTGTTCAATATTCTGTCAACTGCTTTTCCAAAGAAACAGAAAACTTAGAAATGGTATTTAAAAATAAACAAGCAAACAAACACAGCTCCACTTCTTTCTGTCCTTTCCAAGTAAATATTCTATTTATTTTTAGTAAGTACAGACAACAATTTGATTTTGCAATTCTTCTTTCTTTCTCCCCAGTCTTCCCCAGAATTCAGTGTTGTCATTAGGATTTTTTTTTAAAGAGACTTACACAAACTTAAAGTTACAACATAGCCCCTTCAAGCCATCTGCACTGGCACGTATCTGCCAAATTGAATTCAGACTGAAATTCAGGCTTTGGACCTCAATAAACAATCTGTCTTTATTAAGCAAAGCACTTAAGAGTTTGCTCAAATCTAAGCTCAGGTTTAAAATAAAGACCATAACATTGCTGAGTTTTAAATATTCTGATGAGCAAATGCACAAAGCATCTCCTTGTGCTCTGAAGGAGTTTTTCCTGTTAGCTGGTGTCAAAGCTCCTGCAGACTCCAGCGAGACCTGCGTTAATACCACGTCACCATAAACTCAACCTCCAGCATGTGACTACAAGAAAGCCTTACTTGAGCGCAGAAAGACCTGTAAAATGAGAATATTTTTTCAGGTATGGACCACTGATTCCTTTTAGCTCCTACCCTCTTCATTCTTATTAGCCCCTGTGCTTTCTGCCCAAGACAGTGTCTTCCCCATGGAAGGGATCCACTTCATTTCATTCTAAGCACCAAGCACCAGCTAATTATAAACCAAAAACAAATTAAACCCATCTTCCCGTCCTCCTCTCCTAAACCCCTAATTGCCCATTACCCTGTATTGTGCTCTGACACAAAAGTAATTCTACTAAGTGGGGAGTTTTGTTGTTGTTTTTTCTTTCATAAAAACTGTTAATTTGCTATTAAATCTCTTGTTGAAAGACTAATAGCTTAATGAATGCATTAAACATGTGCAAATTAGGGTTTTTTTACGGCATTACTTAGTTGAAGATTGAAAGGGGATGATACATCATCGTTGGCTCAGTAGGATTTAATGAGGCATTAGACCATCTTCTGTCTTGGAGGCCAGACTTATGAACGATCCCCAGAATTGCGCAAGCAACGTTCGTCCCAGGTCCCTCTCCTGCTAGCGACGTATATTTTCCCCTTGCCTGTTTTTTCTCCTGTCGCCGCTGATGTACGTGAAATAAAAATGTAGTTTCCAGATCAGTTTTATAATGAAAAGTAGCCCATTGCTGATGACAAATGTTGTTTACAGTCACTGGAAAAGAGGGTGGAATGGTGAGTGAATATATTAGAGGAGGAGAGGATAGCTTTTATATTCATTATACTGCCATTTTGGGCCTGCAAAGACACATAACCTTTCCCTTTCTCCTTCCATCATGCAGTCACTTTCAGATGTCTACATTAAAATAAAAAGCTGCAGGCAGTGTGCTTTGCATTAGCTACTATCAGCAAAGAAGACATTTTCCACCAGTCAAACAGAGCTCATTGTGAGAATACCATCCCTCTGAACACACCACCTGAAGTTTTCCTGGATGCTTTCCGCACTGTGGCCCTCGCCAGGCTGCTTCCTGCTCCACACAAAAGAAAACCTGACAAGACAACTAATAAAAGCCAGTGCAAGGTCCGGATCCTTATCAGGGATGAAGGAGAGTGGCATTATCCCATCAGGATGATGTAGGACAGCAGCAGTCATCCATGCTTACTTGCGGAGAGGGCAGCCTCTTTGGAGATGGTTATTTAGGAAGATTTTTAGACCTCTGGGGCCTGAAGTGAGATTCACAAGCCCCATCTGCTGAGGACAGGCAGAAAGTACCCTGAACTCAACCAAAAATTGCATTTGAGTTGGGGGAAGCCTGGCAGATGGCCTCAGTTGCACATGGTTCACCCAAGCTTGCAGGCTTCCAGCATGGGATCAGGAAGACAGAGAGGAAGATTTTGAGTGTGGAGATTGCAGACACAAACAGATTTGGAGGAAAATCTCTCCCTGCTCAGGGAGAAGTGGAGACAAAGGAAGGGGATGGGATTTGTGGAAGAAAGAGGTTTATCTTGGCAATGACAAAAAAGAAATTGTTTATTTTGAGAAAAGTTAGATAAACGAAATTCCAGGACAGAGAGATGTATAATTTTAATACTTTTGAGGTTGTGTCTGTCGATTAACAGAGGAAGAGGTCTGTGCAAAGGCGTCTGCAGGACAGCCATGAGCTGAGATATTCTGGAACAAACCCAGAGTCAGACAGGCTGGCACCTTTCCCACCCTCATGTCTTTACTTATAACTACTATATGCCATGATCAAAAGGCTGTCAGATACTAACAAAGTCTTAATGCATCATCTCTCATTCACACTGACTCGTGTGAGACATCTTGGGCATCACGTTTAGTGGGTCATGTTTCTAGGCTCCTTCTGTAGCCAGCAAAGAAGGATTAGCTCTTCCAGATTTGGAACAGATAAGTTCGGATCCTGGCATGAATTACCATTTTTTCAAGTCTTTCTCTGCTGATTTTACAAGGAGCTTTAGGGGTTCCAGCCAGTTGTCTCTGACACCCAAGTCAGATGTCTGAATTTAGACAGTGAATAGCTTTACAAGACTGTGATTTTATTCATCTCTGCAAACCCAAGTACATGAAAAGCAACAGGGCTCCACTGCTGCAGTTAATGGCTTTTGGTTAGACATTATTTAAGGGCCAAGAAGAGCCACAGGGCATGGAATTACTGCTATATCTGTATGTTTTCATCTGCGCTGGTACCCTCCACCGGCCTGAAAAAGATCTCAGGGAAGGGGCACGTAAGGGAACATCAGAGTGAAAATGAAGTTCTGATTGTATGGAAATCTGCAATAATGTGGCCATGGTATTATCTCTGGTGCTTTCCAGCTGTGTTTATATTGGGTGGAACCTCCTTTGGTTTGCTTTGAAGTCAAAGCAGAAAGAGTGAACCTGTCAGGCAGTTCCTTTCTGAGGGATCTAGCTTTTACGGGAATGTGCAAGGACAAGAAGGACTGATGCCTGTTCAGGAAACACCCATGTTCTACTGAGTACTAAGGACATGCCTCATCTAGCCCCAGTCCACTGACACATTCATTAATTTGTTAATTAATTGGAGTGCAGCTTCTGAGCTACATTTAGCCAACTAAGATTTAGAGGTTCAGTCTCACCATCCCCTGAAGGTGCATCCAGAGGGTGACTGGCATCTGTAGAAGACAGATTATTCATCCCATCTATCTGGATATCAGAGTTGGTATGAGAGTAATCGTTCTGTGAGATGGGTAACGCTGTGCATAGGCTTTAGGAAGATCCTAAACCAGCCTAGACAAGGTATCTAACTCTCAGGTTGTTAACGAAACGAGATGGATCCCATCCCATCAACACTGGAGAACAGTTCCATTAGCGCTCTCTATTAATACACTGACAGCGTAGAATAATACCATCATAAGTTCAGCTAATCTTTTTGCACCTCATAAGTTATGAAAATGTTTTACAGGTTATCAACAGAACTGACTTCACCCATAATTAGGAAACATTGGATTTAAACGCCTGCATGAATGCTGATTGTTACTCTTTAGAAACAGAACTCTTTCTGGGGGGAGAGCAGGCAGTCCACGTAATTTGCAACAGAGTTGTTGAAAGCATGTATATCTGTACACAAAGAGTAGTGGAAGCTTGTCGTTTTAAAATATTTTAAACTCAGAGATTCACACATGGGAAATTACAAACAATTTTTTTTTTTCCCCAGTTAGAAATCAGAAGTATTCATTCAGACCTTAAAATACTGTGAATAATTGTACCTTAGACACAGGTGAATACTGGCATGTGCGCTGTGGAAGAGGATGCATCCCTGCTATTCAAACAAAACATTTCTGTGTTCGTGTTGCCTATAGTCTGGGCTCCCATTGTTACAGCACAGCAACGACGTACAAGGTCAGTGGTAGACTGCACTCTTATTGTCAGTGTTTGAAGAGGGAACATTTTATCCTTCACAACAAATCTACATATAGGCTATTGAATGAAATACAATAGCCTCAGTAAATTACTTCATCCATTAGCTAGATGCCTGTAAGAAAAATAAAACAGTGTGTTTTTGTACGAGCCATTATGAATTGTGAGGTAAACAACTTGCATTCAAGGAAAAAAACTGGTATCTGATCCCAAAAGCAACCAAATTTTAATATTCAAAGGGAAATGGGAAATTTCTTTCAGCACCGTTTAGTAATACTTTAGGAAGCCAAGATGATCTAAAGCATGAGTGCTGTATATACACAACAAGGGAGAGTCTCTGCGGTGAGGGGTCTTTGGTTTGAGTTGGTTGATCTAACAAAGAGTCCTCACCTTGAAGGAGAGTATCATGGTGCAAAGAGAGTGGGGGGCACCCTGGGGGCTGGGGAGTCAGGAGGGGTCCTCCTGGGAGCTGGCAGGGCAGTGTATCAGAGCCTGAGACCCATCCCACCACCCCAGCAGGACAGCCATGGGGGCAGCCAGGGCAGACCAGCATCCCAGGGCAGCTCTGGGGCAGGGACTGATGGCCCTGGGCTGGGCTGGAGTCTGGGTCCATGTGGCAGGCTGTTGTGTGTGGGATGGAGTCCCTGCATTTAGGGATAGCAATTTCATACCTTAAATATTTCCCAGACCTTCTGCGAGCAAGAGTGATGAAGGGAGCATCACCTGTAGCATTAGTCCAAGCAGCCATCATTGCATACTGCCATGTCCTCAGGGTTGTGTTGCAGTTCCTTCACCTTGTTTTGTCCCAGAACAGGTAGCGATAACACTCCTTGCTTTTAATTCTGCCCCAGTGGCTCTCAGCACTTCTCACAACACTAGCAAACATGCTCCATTAGGTAGTAAGGCAAGAGCCTTGCTGTTGAAGTGAGATGGTTAGGACAGATACTTTTCTTTATCTTTCTCTTTTTTTCCCCTCTCAGACTTTGCTGATGCAGCTTCTCTTTCCCTCTCCAGTATTCCCAGTCTCTCTCCAAGCTCAGGACTCAGCTGCCATTCTTACAAACCTGACATGCAGGTGACACTTCAAGGATGCAATCAGAAAATGTCATGAGGGATGGAGAAGCAAGAGATGCTGACACAGAAAAACTGTTCTATTTTAAGCAGGCCAAGTGCATGCCCACCTTTGAATTAGCAGGGCTGCCTGCTCTGTGTGCCGTGAATCATCCCAATCTGGCTGGGGGAGTTGGACTTCTTTCCCCAGCCTTTGCAAGAGCCTGCTGAAAAGGGAGCATCAAATTTCCCATTGTGGATTAAGGCAACTGGGTGAGTTTGCTGGCTCTGGCTGGAGCAGCGAGTGGACTCTCAGAGTCCTGCCATAGGGAATGGGAGGTATCTCGTAAGTCAAGGCTAACTCATGAATCTCTTGAGGATGTCACTGAAGTGGCAGTAACCAGCTAAGAGGTCTCATCACAGTGAGCTCTGCAGCAGGGGTGTGGGAGGGAAAGGGAGCAGAGGAGGGACAATGGGAGATCTTTGAGGAGAGGAATGAATGATACACTCCTGCCATAGGCCTTTCCTTGCAGCTAAACTCACGTTCTCCAGTCTTTTTTCATTAATAATTCAGACATTCTGCAGTGAGGAACATCACTGAGTCTTTGACCTGTAAGAAAGCACCACTGTATGGGCAAAGGAGAGCTACACCATCTGTGATCCCGCTGTGACTGAACTGGAGCAATGCACCCCACATTTTGGAGCAAATAACAAGTGAGTAAAACTCCATCTATCTTACACAGGAGGGAAAACAGATATTTGTGTTATAAGCATAATCTATAGGTGGGCAAAGATTCCACTGTTTCAGAGACTATGTCAAAACAGGAGCTGGGACTGGAGAAGCTCCCTGTGACATGTCAGTGTGCACTGTCTTTAACCTAGCCTTCAGAGCACGTAATCCTATAGAGCCACCACTTTTTTTTTTCTCTCTTTTATGCAGAATCCAGAAAGCATAACAATGAGAAGGTCATCAACCTTCGAAACATTGCACTCAAGCAACTCTTCAGTGTGGAGGGAAGTCAGACCTGTGCCCAGTAAGGAGGGCTGAAACTCTGGTGCACCATGGAGGGCAAATTGCTTGCTTTACAGCACTCATGCACTGTGCCACCATCTAGCATTTGTCCTTCCACGTCTTTAGGAACAATTTCTAATTCCTAGAAAGAAAAATAAGGGATGTTCTTGGAGTAAGAACCCTGGGATAGGCAGCAACCTGGGTTACTCATTGCCATTGTAATTATTTGCATGCTCTGGGCAAGGACTCTGAGGATAGTAAACAAAACCTGAAGGGAAGAAAAACAAAATTATCACAACAGAGCTTGTTTTGAGGCCCTTAGAATATGTGATTGCTTTTTTAGTGGGTAGGAGACCAATGTGAACCAAATGTCACCAAGTCTGAACCATTTGAATGACATGCCCCATGCCGAGACACAAATTCCTGTGAATTAGGCATATTACATAGTGCTGAGACAGCTCAGCCCTTTGGCGTGTTTTTGAGCCTGGCTCAATTAAAACACAAAGCAGGTAAAGCCAGGGGGAAAACCCACTTTTTGTTTATCAGATGTAAAGAACATGTATAGTCTTTGGATCACAGCTTGGCGCTGTGAGGGCTTCTGCCGCCCAGGCCCTGCTGTAATAGCAGCCTGCCCTAATAACAGGCTGTTAGAAAACAACACTGCAGAGCGGACGGGCAAAAATGCATCCAGGTCACGAGGCAGGAGGCAAGGATCCCACAGGCTGATCTTGGCTTTGAAGCTAATGAATGCTGTAAATAGAGAGTCACTAGAGCATGAGAAGCATGCCTTCCAACCGCAGCCTAACTTCCCTCCTACTGTCTGTGAGCCAAGCAAAGCCCAGCTGATGGCACCTGGGTTGATTAAACTCTTGCTGACCATGAAACTGCTAGCAACCTGCATCGACTAACCTTTTAACCAAAACCTATACATCACTGGACAGCCATTCCATCCTATCCATTCACTCACGTCCTCAGTTTCTGATTTGTTAAGGGTTGCCCTTCACTTACCACCTTCCCTCCAAAATGCTTCTGTGTATCTGTTAAGAAATTAACTGGAAACATCCCCCTAACTAAAATCATCCTGTGTCTCTGATTTAAGCCACTGTTCAAAACTCCTCTCTAAATGGACACAAAGCTTTCTGCTGTACCTTAGAGTCATGTTCTGGTCTACAGCTTGTTTCACCATCCTCAGCCTGTCTCTAGTTTCCATGAATCAAAGCAACATTTGTGCTGTCATATTCCCCAGAGACAGTTTGTCTCCTGAAGCTTTTCCAACTGCCCCAGCATCATTTCCCTTTCTGTTTCTTCAGATCTATTTCTTCTGCTGCAAATTCAACTAAAGCCTTTCTGGGAGCCTCATGGTCAGGTCAATACAGTGACCAACGATAGGATGGGTTAAACTGAGGTTTAGGGTGAGGAAATATGTGAGGAACTGATAGGAAGGCAGGCTTTGTTATGAAAGGAGAGGCAGGATTCATCACTCCTCACTTCAGTACTTACAGTGTAGGTGGCTACTTTTAAGGTAGGTGTCTATGCTCCCACTACAGTCAGTACAGATCCAGCCAACACGCTCCCATCCTCAAACCTGCTGAGCATACTCATAGATCTCATCAGTGATAGCGGGAATTGATCAGGGAAATAAGGGGGCAACATCTCATACCCCATCCGGTTGGGTGTGTGATTCTGGACGCATGAAGTAAGCTCGTCTGTATGATCTGTACAGCCTTTTCCCCCAATTACCCTGCAGCTGTATCTGTTCCAAAAATAACAGCTAGCTCCTTCGTATTTTGTGATTTTGCCATCATAATTAAAACAAATCCCAATCTCCAAACAGCAGCAGTAGGAGCCCATCAATTTTATGGCAGAGAATGAACAAATGCTTTTTCCAAATTATTTTTACTCCAGCCTACCTGGTTTCAAAACTGTCTTTGATTCAATTTGGTTGCTGTGGAAACAGCCATGACATCAGACTTGGGAGCCGTGACATCGTTGAGTGAATAATCGTATGCTGGAGAAGGCAGCAGGAAAAATGAAGTAAACAAATGTGTTTATCCACAAATGCTCCTACTATGAGGAACTGGAATCTCCAATGGTAATTTACCACATGTTGCTAATGTGTTTGTTGTAATATATTTTTTAATTTTTTTTTTCCTTTATTTTGGCTGAATATGGAAGTTCGTCAGGGCTGGAACAAACGGGGAAGCATATTGAAATGAGCACTACGGATCTGTCGTGCTCTAGTTTATGGTCTTTTCTCAGTGATACGCAGTAAGTAAAACAAGCACTGATTGAGTCAGCTGCCTCCTGGGTGTTCATTTGCTGTAGTGTGAGGAATATTAATGCTAAGTACATCCGCGTGCATCGGGAAAGGCAGGAGGAGGCAAGCAGATTACCCCGGCTTAGGGGTATTATACACGCGTCTGCAACTTCCAAAGACACGGAGAGGAAACATTTCTGTGGGTTTGTGTCTCTTGTCTTCTTACAGTCTTATAGATTTTGGAGATGCATTGCCCTGGAGTTTTAATACTCAGAGTTTTCAGGGGGGATTGTGATTATTTTATTTTTTTTTAAATCCTCTTTTTTACAGGCAAAAAAAAAGCAAGCAGTGAATTTCATCAGGATAAAGAAAAAGCAGATTCCAAGAGAAGAAAGAACAGATGAAAAAGAAAAGTTTGATTAAAATCCACTCTTGTTCCATGTGTTTGATGTAAATATCTTCACACCTTTCTCTTTTCCTTTGCAGCCTCAGCAGAGGGTTCAGCCCGTCACCAGGGGATTGAGTTCCAAGCTCAGGGCTTTGTAGTTGCTGCTGTTCTTGCTGCTGTTGTCTAAAGGGATTATAAGCCTTTGTAAAGCTTGTGTTAATACCCTGGAGGGGAAAAATGAGTTTCCAAATAGCCTTTTTAATGTATCTCCTGTCTAAGGTACCCCAGGAAAGGAAAAATTAGGAAGTGTTTTGGCTTCAACAGTAGGTCATTTAAAGTTCACAAGCGAGGTCTCCAGCCTTGCTGACCCGGTCTCTCCTCGCGCAGAGATGGCCCTCGTCATCGTGCTGCTGACACCTGGACCTGTCAGGAATAGCAATGCACTTCTCTGTTCACCAGGGAACACATTCAATCTTTGACTAGATTTTTAAAAAGCACCTGAAGAAACAGAGCCAGGTGCTCACCTCCCACAACATCCTTTGGTAATGTATGGGCACTTTATATTCCATACCTTCTTTGGAAAATCCTAGCTCAGGATCCAACTCCACAGCTTCAGACTGACTCTCTGTATCTTTTCAAATCCTTTCTTCATTTTTTTCCTGCAGGAGGATTGGTTTTGAGCCATGTTGCAACATTTCCCTTCAGATGCAGTTGCCATTGCAGAGGTGCAGAGCCACTTAGTATTCAGGGAGCATCGGCGGCTGTGGGTCATTCAATATCCAAGCTCGAGGAGGGAATTGCTCGGTATTCCAGGTGTGTGCCACCACTCTGTGTGAGTCGGTACCCAGGACTGCACAGCTGTGGATTGCTCAGCATTCCTAGGGCGTGCTTCAGGTGCTCAAAGGCTGTCACAGAGCAGTTGGGTGCCTGCCAGGACCAGGGTCTCAGTATTCACATCTGTCTCTCCAGGAAGGGGCGAGGCACGCAGCCAGCCATTTGATTGTCTGCCCTACCAGGTTTTGAGAATGGAAACGAAAACAATGGTCAAAGGGAAAATTGTAACAGAGAGGAGAGGAAAAGAGAAGTGGGGAAAGGAGAAAATGGAGAGATATGAAAGGGCAGTTCTTAGAAAATGAGACTTTTGAGCCTCTCACATGGGTACCTTCCAAGAGCCATAGTTTAGGTTTATACTAAAAGCGTGAAGGCAACGCATCCCATCTTTGTAAGACTGACGTAAGAATCCAAGGCAGAGCTGTCCAGATACATTCATTATGACACTTTTGGTGCTGGTCAGTGTTAGGTTATGTGATAAAAGGCTCATCCCCACAAACATAAAGGAGCACAAAAGGAGGTGGGGGAAACCCAGGAACCCAAGTAGAGAAACGCAGCCCCCTGACTCTGCACCTCACAGGGCTGCCGCAGCGATCAGCCCCATCCTTTGGGACGATGAGTCGATGGGAGAGGCTCTTTGGACCACCCTTCACACCATGCCAACAGGGGCATGGAATTCATTGTCAGATGCAGAGAAGAGCCTTTCAGGATTGTACAAACTTTATAAAAATCTGTTTCTAAAATTTTCTTAAAGAAAACTCTAGAGATGTTAACACGTTTTATTTGAAGAAAACACATCTCCCCAGTTATTTTTTTTTTGTCTGAAATTATGGCAATTTCATAACAATATTGAAACATTATAATAATGATTAACATAAAACCTTTTGATTCACTCAAATTACTTTTTTTTCTTACAAATTGTCCACTAAAAGTCTCACCTTTTTAGAATAACATGCAGATTTAGGACAGAGAAAAGAGAACCTGAATTTTTGGATAAGAGAAAATGTTTCCAACACAGTTCTTTTCATAAGACCATCTGCTGCTTCGTTACCAGGTATGAGTTTGTAGACATCTATGCCAGTGACTAGAGGTGACAAGCCAGCACTGTGTGCAGGTACTTCTGAAGATGCCTAGCACAGGCCTGAACAAATGGGCTGGCTATGGAAGTGGGAGAAAAAGTTCTGTTTAGGAAAACTGAGAATGAAAATGGAATCTAGTATCTGCTGGAAGGGATGTTATACTGCAATGAGAGTGGAAGTGTCCCATAGCTAGAATGGGCACCAGTTAAAGCTCACCTTGTCTTCAAAAAGTATTGAACTTTCTGCAGTAACACTGGTCAGGGACAAAATAATATTTCTTCATTGCTACTCTTCTGCATTTTTACACAATTAATGTAAGTCTTAATGGTTCTCCAGATCTCTCTCCTGCAAATCTGTGCTTCACAGTCTCCTTCCTCCCCTTTTTCCCTCTCTGGGTATGCCCACTGATCTGGAAGGCTTCCTATGTATCTTTTCTTTGGCCTTTAAAGCATTAAATCAGAGTTCTCTGGATCTGCTACATCATTAAAATATTTAGTGGGTATAATTTTTATCTGTGATTCTTGATTCACTCAACCCACTCTCTCAAGGAATCTCTCCCAACAGGCCCCCCAGTACTTAGCCGTGAAAATTACATTCCCTTCTCCATGACTTTGCCAGTGCAGGGAACATCACAGCCTGCTTCGAAATGCTGCACTTCACTTCTCAATGGTATTTTATGACACATTTTTCAAATCAAATTTAAAAGCATAACTGAGTGGAATTAAATTAATGCCGTCTGGTAACATCAGCGGCACCGGAGCTGTGCATGGCTGGCTTAGCTTCTAAACCTCTGGCAGCTTCCTGGGACTTATTTCTGACTTCAGGGAAATAGTCAATGCAGTGATGGGATTTTTTTTTTTTTTTTTTTAAACTATATTTGTGGAAGAGAATGTGTGGGAGTAAATACATGGTAGCTATTGCCAGGATTTCCTGGGGAAGATATCTTTAAGGTTACATGTAGGTATG
The DNA here is from genome assembly GCA_011801015.1 of Ardeotis arabs. NCBI lineage: Eukaryota > Metazoa > Chordata > Aves > Otidiformes > Otididae > Ardeotis > Ardeotis arabs. Next base: position 50,788 of record JAAGAY010143998.1, on the reverse strand, counting down.
TTCCTGTGTACCTCTGTGGGGAGAGTATATGAATTTAGAATAAATATCTATGTGAGTTTGACTGTGATGGATGCATATCCAAAAGGTCTGAGAATATCCCTAAACTACCCAGGCAGATCTTATTCGATCTGGGTTCGGGTTTTTTTTTTTTTTTTTCTCTCACATTTGCTCACAGTTTGATGAAATACATCCCAGAAATGAGCATATCACAGTACTGATTCTGATAATGAAGACGATGATGATTTAGAATAGCAAAATGTTGCATCACTGCGCAGAATGCAGTTTGTGCCTGCATATATTTTTGTCTGTGCATAGTCAGGAGAGACTGCTAGTAATTTTGGAGCTGGAAAACCCTTAACACGGCAGTATTCCCACAGGATGAGAGAAGTATGTGTGCACACATGTGCTGCTGTGTGCAGGGTTATGGACACGTGCAGGCTAATGCATTTTCTTCCCATAGATGTTTTAATGCTTATTCTGCTAACATAGAGTCTACATATATGTCTGATGTGGTGTTTGTATAAACACAATCTCACTTTTGTACATCCAACTTTTTCCTTTTTTTCGCCCTCTTTGTCTGTTTTAAATGCAATAATTCCAGGTATATATATATTTTTTTTCTACATTGTGAAAAGATCCCACAAGAATTTTGACATGAACAGATCCCAACTACTCCAAGACTATATAGCCCAGGATATAATTCATCAGTGCCTAACAACACTTTTTTATTCCTCAACGACTTCACATTTATTCATCCCATTCAAATAGGTGCATTTGAACGCATCGCTTGTCTGTACCCCCTTACTTTTCCAAAGGTAGTAACTGAAATGTTCCCTCCAGAGAAGAGGAGGGAGAAAATTCCTACTGGCAAGGCTAGATTAGAATTGCACAGACCCAAGGTGGGTCCAAATGAGCTCTGCGGTGTGCAAGTCTCCTCTTATCCCCGCTGACCATGCCAATTGCCACTGAACTTGGGTTCATGTTGTGGAGGGAGAATGAACTGCGTTTCTCCTGGGTTAAATTAATGCAGGTGACAACTGCCACTCAGTCTATAGGACAAGATTAGAGCTTCTCTGAAATAACCCTTCATGAAAGGTAAATAAAATGACTGCCAGTCCTTAGCTTCTGTTTTGTTTCATTTGTTTGCTTGCTTTTCACCTTCATGGCAAACACCTGTTCTTCAAGGCTATAAAATGTATAATCCTCTCTTTATGGAAAACATCATAAGCAAACACAATAGCTCTCTCCCATAAAGCACAGCATGTTTATAGTGGTAACCTCATCACCTTAACGCCATGGTGACTTGTCCCGATTCCTACACTTGCACTATAGGTGTGGGTATCTTCTGGATGCTTTTGTGACAAGAACACTTTGAGGTCAGCTAATGCATTTGTATCTAAAGCATCAGAGATATTTATGCTTCTCTATAAATAATAAAGCTGCCTTGGGTTTACTTGGAGATGCAGGAGTACAGGAAGAGGGGAGTGTAATAAGGGAGGAGAAAAAAAAAACCAAAGAACCAAAAATGTCAATGAAAACTCATACTAAGCCAACCTAAGCACAACAGGTAATGATAAAGCCAGAGGAATTCTGAATCACAGAGATCAGTGATTCAGAAGGAAAAGAAAAAAAATTCTAAAACTGCATTGCTTATTCTCTGTGACCTATGAAGTATTATTTCATAAAGGTTTTGGGTTTTTTTTTTTTTTTTCCTTTTTTTAGGTGCCTTGTCCTAGTTTAGTTTGAGCACGGAATTTTGCTAGGATTTCCAAAAGAACTTGTGGGAGCTAGGATTACCCCAGAACATCACATTTTTAAAAAAATGTTGATGTAAAATGGCTGCACAAAAAGTCTTTCTCCTCCCTTTTGTTTCTCAAAGCTTGGACTCTAAGTGCGACAGAAGTTTGAAGTAAAGTTTCATAAGCTGTTCTTAATGCACAGGGATTTACATCAGCTAAAATGCTGAAATTTTGTATGCTAGGCAGAGTAAGACTAATTTCCTTAATTTAACCATCTAGATGTTCAACATCTAAGTCTGATCTAGTCACGCCAGGCTTCCTCTACAGACAGCAGGGAGAAACAGGCTCCCCTGGAAGATGTCTCATTTCATTCACAAGAAGAGGGTCTAATCTGGGTCAGACGAATTGCCTCTGGAGGTACCCACATCCCCAGACTACAGAGAGAGATTGGGGTGATTATCTCAGACCTCTCACTGCTAGACTTCTAAAGGGACGGGAGATGAATCCCAGCTTTGGCAGCTATTACATTCCTGTGGGTTAGGATGCCTAAAAACGTCTCTCTCCTTTGCTAGCCTGAAAGACTCCATCCCTCTCACCAAGAGACAATTTCATGCTCTTAAACAAAGTACTAAGGCATGAAAGTACAATTCGAGTCTGTTCTTTGCGTAGAGCTGGTTAAAGAAAAGGGCCATATGATGTGCTTCAGATTGAACTGAGGAGCTGACATTGGTATCTGGGAAATGCTCCAGTAGACTGAGCAAGAGGGCTGCGCTCAGTGCCAGCATAAAAAGACACAATTTTCATGGAGATGCATCCATTTACACCTGGTCTGCATTTGGCATGGGAAGAAGAGAAATTGCCCCTTCATCAGGGCATATTTGACATATTGAGTTCTCTCTCTTGAGTAATGGAGTAAAGATGAGCGCACATTTGATGTTATAGTGGCTTCCTATAAATATTAAAGGAAAAGGAAGCTTCACAGACTTATAGGACAGAAGCACCTGCAATTCATCTACACAGACCATACCAAGTTTGAGGTGACTGCCAGCAGCAGGCTTCCCTGAAGGGTCATTAAAATCTCTCTCCAGGCTTTTCCTGCTTGCTTTTCTGCTTTTCCAGTGTCTTCACAGCTGGAAGGAAAACTTTGCCTTGCTTATGCTCAGTTTTCAAGGTAGCTGAGCTCTCAGAGCTCTGTCTACTGTTCCTAGGGAGAACATGAAATTACCATCACTGGAGGTTTCTAAAAACTGCCTACATAAACTTGTGTCTTGAAAAGCATTGATCTTCCTGACCCTACTGGAAAGCAAAAAGGTTGACTAGAGGTCATTCAATACTTTCTCCACTTCTGCTTGCCACACATGTTCTCAAATAGTATGATCTCTAAAGGATTTCTCAGCCTGTGGTCTGCAAAACACCTGAACACATTGCATGAAATGATTGCAAAAAGCAACTGAACTAAGAAATGAAAATGCACTTCCACATGCTATGAACAAGCAAAGTGACAACAGAATGAACGAATGGATTCTCAAAGGTTTTGCCTCATTTCTGTGGGCTGTACATGAAAATTGTGACAGAAGTTTCATGTTTTTATTTTATTTTCAGAATAATTTGTCCATTTTCCATTTGAAGACAGAAACAGTGTTCTAAAGGCTGGTCAATTGGTTTTACACCACCAAGTCTGGGAGGTGACAAGCCCCACAAGAAGCTCAGCAAGTTTCCTGTTATTAATTGCTAATTCACTGGTGGAGCACCATGAGAGCCCGGTATCCCCCAGCCTCTCCTTTCCATGTTTTTCTTGTGTCTTTCTGCTGCAGATTGCAGGGTAATGCATCTGATAATCCCACCAGAGGAAGACAGATCTCAGCAGGGTTTGCTGGTATCATCTAAAAGTCATCATCCTCCCCTTCCTAACCCACTCTCTCACCAATTTCTTGCTAGGTTATTTACACTCTAAAGATTTTTGCTGCACCCCTTAAGAAAGGAGCGGTAATTACTGATCCAGCTGTTAGATGTTTCCCCCAGTACAATCTGGAAGTCAGTAAACAGCCTGCTGATGTTTATCATCGTGACGCAGAGGAACCAAACGGTGCTGCCCAATTCCTCCGTGGACCGGAGCAGAGGGAGCCCCGCACACCCCATGTGCTCTGCTCTCCGCTAGCTCAGCGTTTGCTTCCAAGTGCATTTCAAAGTCAGAGTCTAGGATTTTTTCAAAGGTTCTTGCTGAAAGGAGTGACTTTCTGACAGCCACAGGGTTGTCAGCTGAAAGGCTGCTGTTGTAAAAACTGGGAAAATGTTTTCTCTTGCTAGGAACAATACCTGTCTTTTGATTTCCCTAGATGGTTTTGCACTGCTACCTCTCCTAAGGCAGGGAGTTAACCAAAAGATGTAAAGAGGTCACTAAAGAGCTGAACAAGAAAAGCAAAGTGATAAGAAGTATAACTTCACCTCAGTGGAGTTAGTTTCAAAATAGTTGGATCAGCAATGGCTCTAATTGCATCTACTATTTTGTCTGGGTTTAGGGGTTTCTTTTTTATTATTTATTTATTGTGTTGCTGTGAAGAGTAGCTTGAAGAAAGGAGAGTTGAGATAAATCAGACAGGCAAGTGCATGTATTGGGGAGAAGTGTGTCAAGTTAGAACATATAATCTGACAGAGACAGTTGTGAAAGCCATGAAAGGCTTCCCCCTACACAGAGATGGGTAACTCACCAGACCTTTCAACTCAAATTTAGCAGAGAGAAACATATCTGTGAATCTCCCCTCTCAGGACTTTCTTCTTCAGCCTGTATGCACTTAATCCACCCTGGATGAGAGCATAAATAAGTGTCAGAAGTTAATTTGGGACCTGAGAATTCTTGAAAGAAAACAGCTGTAGGGCTCAACATCCAGCTGCCTTGGGCACAGAGCAGGTGAACTGCAGAGTTACACCACAAGAGAGGCAGGAGTTGCGAGGAAGAAGTGTCTGAAACCAAGCCAAGAGTAAGACCCCTGCAAAGAGAGGTAGGCATGCTAACCTGAATTTAAGTGGTGTATGGGATGCAATTCCTCAATGTCTCTACCTGCAGCTTCCTAGGACTCCACTGACAATGGGTGAAATGCATATCAAGGATATGGAAAGGAGATACACTTTCAAGTGTCCTTTCAGTCATTGATTTTTTTAGTGCTGATGTCAGCCAGGAGCCAACATGAAGGAAACAAACTGACTGGTCCTTTCTCCAGTTCCGACCAGCACAAAGCCAAGGATACTGCTCTTCAACTGGCAACAACACCAGGTCGCTTCCGCAATTCATCCAATAGCAGCTTTCCAAGATCTGTATCACCTCTCAGGAATGTGTGCACCTCACCACAAGTACATATTCCGTGGCTAGGCTGCGGTCAGGGATCATTACATTTCGGAGACTCACATCCAGTGTGCCCACGAGCCGAGGCAAATGCATGGAAACCCATCACAGCTGTAACTCCCGGCTGGATGTAAAGCCACATGCAGAGTCACTGCTCTGTGCGTTCTTCGTAGCATGAATCTTCCCCCCCACTTCCCCCAACATGGTATCAATCTTCAAGTCTTGTTCTCACCTCAGTAAAATTATAAGTGTTCTTTTATTACTGCCATATGTATTGTCATACACAAACCTCTATCGGCTGCCATGAAAATCTGAAATCATGACAATCTGAAAATGGCTCTTGCAGGCTTGGCAATAACCAGCTGAAAGCCTGTCTCTGTTTACACCAGGTATGAAGCTTGAGAAAGCCTGTTTGTTTCATTACTGTTTTTCTAGATTTTCGCAAGTAAGATAAAAAAAAAAAATCAGTTTCTTCATCGGTAAGGTGATTTCAGGTTTTAGTGCAAGACCTGGATGCAGTGGATGGATTCCTGGCTGCTGCAATGCAATGTGTCAATTTACATCCAGCTCAGCTGCCAGTGTTTCATTAAATCAAACCTCTGCACTTCATAAAATAGTTCTTTATGAAATTAAAATCAGGTTTTAACATCTGTAGCAAACAGGGTATGCTCACATGTCACATCTGCACCTGTGCAAATGCCAATTAACCTGGTATAATTAGACACAGTTTTTACTCATTACCACTAAGATTAAAAAAATCAAACCCAGGATTTACTCCCTAAATTTTTTTTTTTTCTGTTCTTCTTTCTCTTCCAGATCATGATCATTCTACCACTACAGTGGCTTGAGCTTTTTTATATAAATGGCCAT
>JAAGAY010143998.1:0-44534 GCA_011801015.1 Ardeotis arabs | reverse complement strand
GGGGGGGGGGGAAGAAAAAAAAAGAAAAAGAAAAGCTTTCAGACACTGCACTCTAAAATTGAAGCAGGAGTAACAAAATTTGCTTTTTTGATTTTATCACTGGATTGAAAGGAATGGATTAGCATCTGTTGTTAACATCCTTATATGTACTCACAACTCCTGAGCACTAATAATATATATATATATTTTTTTTTTTTAAAGTCTGTTTCAGTACTGTATGGAGTTGCATCGATTCTGATGGAGCTTCTGGCAGAGAGATTTATCTCCAGGATGGCTTTCTGATCGCTTCCAAAGATAGAGATTGTGATCCCAATTGAAATGGAAGTCACTCCTGAGCTTAAAGGAAAAGTACCATCCCTGATCTAGATGTCCATCCCCAGAAAGCTTGTTAAAGTATTCTTAAGAGCACCCAGTAAGGATAGTGCATGGCTGTTCTCGCTAGTTGATTTAAGAGCTAAAATTCCTTCATCTAATACAGATCTTCTTTCTGCTGGAAATTAAGCCTAATACTCATTGTCTTACACCCTCAGAAAACAACAGATCTTCTGCCAAAATGTCCTTTAGCATATTTGGAGGCTGCATTGTGTCCTCTCCCCGTCTTTTCTTATTAAGTCTTAACTCCTTCAACTTTTCTCATAGGTCCTGTTTTCTGAAACTTTTCTTCTCCTTGCTGTATCTCTGAATCTCTCCAATTTGTCCACGTTATAAGATGCGATACCCAAAAGACCTCATACTCCAGCCAAAGCCTCCTCAGTGCACAGCTAAGCAGAATGTACGATCTGCCTGGTGTTACTTCCCAGAGCAAGATTTGCCTTCTCTCACTGTTAATTCATATTCATCTTGTGCAGTATTATAACCCCCTGATCCTTTTCCACTGTACTCTCATCAAAGCAGTTATTCTCTGTTTCATGGACACAGTCATGATTTCTCCTTGCTAAGGAGTCATTTGCACCATTGTCCTATTGAATTCCGTCTTGTTGATTTCCTACTGCTCCTCCAACGTAACAGAATGATTTTAAATTCTAATCCTGTCACCCAAACTGCTTGCAGGCCTTTCCAGCAAAGTGTCATTTGTAAATTTTATAGATGTGCACCTTAGTACATCATCCACATGGATAATGAAAATAGTGAAGAAGTGTGGAACTCCAATTCTAATGTCCTTCCAATTTAAAGAACTATTCATGTGTGACTTCTCAGCCAATTGTGGACCCATCCTGATCTAGAGGACTTCCTCTAGATCATATTTTCCTAGTTTGCTTCTAAAAAAATGAAGTAGGGTCATATTAAAAGCAAGATGCATCACAACTACTGTGTCCTTCTAAACTACTGTGGCAGGTGGCTCAGTTAAATAAGAAAATTAAATTGATATGACAGAGTTTGTTCTTTGCAATCCTATGTTGACTGCCCCTTTTATCATTTTATTTTCCTCCAGGTGCCTATAAATTTATTGTTCCCTTCCAAAGTCTTTCATTTGGAGGTTGAACTTCTCCAGTTCTCTTCTTTCTTGTTTGCACTATTCTTTTGTATTCATCTCAGTCATATATCAAGGCATTTGATTAATACTTTATTTTAATTTATCAAGTCTTTAAAGACATCTTTGTGTGTCTGTAATTTACTATTGCGCATTTAACATGGTAGCTTTTAGCAGCTGCCAACTACCCTGCATCTCTTCCCTTTTCTGAAGTTTGTTTATCAGTTTCTTACATTTGCTCCACTCTGCCCTCCCTGTTTTTTTACTTTCTCTTTGAATTCTGAATCCAATAGGTTTGTGCCCACGGTTTTCACAGAGGTTTATTTCCACTATCTAATTCTGACCAAGTACTTCAGGTTAGGGCTACATTAAATCACCATTTATAAAGCACACAAACAACCCTGAGTGAAAACACCAGCACTGTAAGTCTTTCTCTTCCCATACGAGTCCTACTAACCATTATTCCCTATCAGGTCTCCAGGATCTAATTTTAATTTGATATGCCATAAAAATTAGGACTTGTATAATTAGATCCTTCAAGTTAGACAGGTGAATAATTCAGCTCTTCCATGTTTTCATCCATCTGTGATATTTTACTCCATCTATGTCTGCAGCAGTATGTACTGTGGGTTGCCATTCCTTTCTGTAGGTTTCTTAAGAATCATGTAAGTCACATTCAGGAAAAAATAAAAGCCTCTGGAAAAAACAACCCAGTCATACGGCTACCACTCTAGGGTTTCTTTAAACCTTTCTTTACTACACCTCAATTAATAAGCTCAAGAGAAATAATAGTAATAATAAAAGAGAAAAAAGAGAATTAGAAGCTCAATAGAAAGAGCCTGCTGGAGCCAGGCCAGGGACCTGTGCACCAGCCCTTAGACTTAAGCCACGTCTGACTGCAGGAGTTGTTCTCCCTCCTCACTGCAGGTTTGGGAGCACAGAGAGTATCCTTTGATACTCCACACACAAAATCCAAGACCACTTTGGGTCACCTCTCACGGAGCTGGCAGAAAGACCTTTTGCCATCCCATCAGCACAGGTTGATCCACACTCCTGTTATTGCACTAAAATAAAACATTTTGAAGCTTCCTTACCCCATGTTTAGTGCTAATAAGCCAAGAAGTGAAGTTTGCATCCAAAGATCTCACTTTGCCAAGGAACCCCAACTTCTCATTCCTGTCTGCAAATTGGCCTCTTCCCCACACAACCAGACTGTGAAACAGGAAAGGCATCCTCTCTTTAAAGCATAAGCCATCCCCTTAATTGGTGATCAGAGAGACCTGGCAGGTGTCAGTTCATCACTGCATAACTGAATGCACCTTGCTTTGCTGCATCCCCGCCCCTCCTCTCTGCCATACCTCGGAGAATCAATGCAAGCCTTGAGTACGACTTACAATGGCAAAGGGGAAAGAGAAACAGGAGAACGCAGAAGTTTATCTTCCTCCAGAGCAGTGTCTAGGTGACAGCAGAGGCAGCCGGAGTTGAAAGGCATCTCAGAGGTGCATTGAGATGGTTATCTGACATCAGAGAAACTCCTAGTTGCTGTCTGTCCAACCTCATCACTGTCAGTGGCTGGAAGGAAATGGGTGTATGTAGGATTTCCACTACATGGACCAGAAAAACAAATGAAAGGAACTTTTGTGACAGGCACTCTTATCTCCCTATGTTGATCTAATGATCCATTAGTTCTTACGTTTGATCTTTTCTTTCTTTGCTTTCTTTCCTCCCCCTCCCCCTCACTCACACAGGGTAGAGGGAAACCATCATACATGTTCAAAAAAAACAGAGTTTGGTGTAATCACTCTGCAAAGTTACTGAGAATGAGAAGAAATGTGCTTTCCATCAGGATAGATATTTAGGTCTTAGATATTTTGGTTTCCTCAAAATATCAGTCATCTAAGTCCTATTTAGGTGACTAACTCCTATTTTTTAATCAGCAAAATCTAAGTACTTAAATATCTTTGAAGAGCTGGTCCCCAGTGTCTTCCAGCTACAGGATCCAATCACTGATTCATCAGTCTCTGGATCCAATCAGCAGTGATTGATTTAATGATGTCAATATTCTTTTCCACTCCTCCGTAATTTCCTGTCCCTGCCCTTTATGACTTACTATAGGAAGCAACTCATTATGATAATTCAGTATTCCTACTGCAGAAAACTATGCTGAAAATGAAAAATAAAATTCTACACAGACCCGAGAAGCATCCGTAGCTGCAGCATCGGTGTCCAGGCTGCTATTTATTGAATTGTTTATCTATAATGCAATGCCACAGTTTAAAAAATTAAATTAGTCTAATGATCCTATTTAAGGAGATAATTCTCCTCTTACTACCACTCCCATAATTTTCTGCATTTCCATCTCCTAAATTATCCACTTCTAGGCTTTTTTCTAGCCTGTATATATCTGAAAAAAAATATCCTTCGAGGTATAATTAACTTTTTCATTCAGAATCCTAATTTCCTCTCTCAGACATTTTCTGCAGTGTTTAAACTATTTATTATGCAAACTTAGAGAAGTCAAACTATGAATTATGTACAAATCTATATATTGGAGTTCTCAGCTAATCACTGCATCGCCGTGCTTCCTGGTTCAAGGCAACCAAAGTGCACAAAGCAGAAAATGTCAGAGTCCAGCAGTCAGCATATGAATTTTTTCTTCATGTTAAAGACACCTTTTCCCCTAAATCAAATAACTTAACTTCATGTTTTTAATGATTCTTTAAAAATTCTATTTCAGGTAATTTCTTATCACCCACCGCTATGTTTGCCTTCCTTCACATCATACTTCCTTCATCTCTTCTACAGTGCTTGCAATAAACTGCAATCCGACATGTGAAGACTTGCAATGACTTCTTACGGCGAGTGAACGGCTTTACACTGGGTGTTAGATTTTTCTCTTTTTCCTGATCTCGGTTCATTCACTTAGTCTTTCCCCTTGCATTTCTTAGGCTTTATGTTGTGATTTTATATTGTAATTTTGAGGGTGGGGACGGTCTTGTATGCATCATGTTTGTACTTACCAAAAGCAGTTGTCTTTACGCGTAATTTGGGCTTTGGCACCATCAAAGAGTACTGTTGTTATTGTTGTGATGAAAGCTACATGGGGCTCCAAGCCTAGACTAAGGCCTTAAAGACATCAAAGAAAAAGATATTCACAGTCCCAAGGATTTTTCAATCTATGATTATTCCTTCTGCTAATTAATAGCACATCAGTGGCTATCTATCTGTCCTGTCAGCAGGAAGATGTTCAAAACCCCCTCTAGCTTTTCAGTGGCATATTTTCTTGCATAGTTATTTTAACTAAAATGGAATTGTATTCCTTGGAGAAACCTTTTCTCCCCGAATGCATGCAACTTGAAGAAAATTAAAGGAAAAAATATGCTTCTATTTATTTTTGCATATGGGATTGTTATGATTCATTAGCACAGAAAGTGGATAAGCACTGTGCAGTTATGTCCAAGGAGACAATTGTAAAATAAGTGAATTATTAGAGCTGGATCTTCAGATTGTATAAGGCTGTGAGGCTTCATTGAAATCCATTCTGTGGGGTTGATAGCTGAAGCTGGATTTTCTGAAATACAAAGAGTTCTCAAAGCGCTTTGTCCAAGAAAATGGGACTTACATCCCCTACATTTAGCAGCCAAAAGGTCAAGTGTTCAGTCTAACCTATCAGCCCAAATTTAGTCATTCCAGACTAAATAGTTATCAAAATACGTGGGATAAAATGTCTTCTTGGAATTTTTCTGTATGTTGCATATATAAAAAAATAGACTAGACTATATATGAAGATAGATTAGGGAGCTTGAACAACCTTTATTGTCCAAGAGTAATAGTTGGAGAAGGAGAGAAATACAGTCCTGACTGAAGGGGAAAAAATCCCTTGTCTAGGAAAATTGTCTGCCTAGGCTTTAGTTTATCAGAGCCTTAAAAGTCAGTGGCTTCTAAGCACAGTAAGTGAACGTGTTGCTGAAGCTCTTTTCACATTTGAGTCCAAAGACAAAAAGATGTATGTGCTTCTGGAATGAAGCTGGACTAACAGATTAATAGTATTAAATGTGTCCAGCTGAAGAAGGAAAGCTCCAGGTTGTTTTCTGGGAAGATTCTTTTAACCATGAGTTTGAACTCATGGTTAGCTCATGTTTGCAACCATGTTGAATGTGCATTTTGGCCTTTGGCCACCAGCCCAGTGGATATAAGGAAAAAGGTGGTAGGTACAACTCATTAGGAAAAACAGGATGGAACTTCTGAACATGGAACACAAAATACTAAGGTTCTGTCTGTGAAGTCAAAGAACATTTTTAGAGGCTTTGGGATTTTATTCTGTGTAGGGTCATAGACCTTTCTCCAAACAAATTCCTCTAAAATCTGGTAAAGAGACCAAGCCCGTCTTCATTAAGACTTTGTCTGCTCCAACATGACTTTTGAGAAAGATGGGTCCTGCAGCCTCCCAAAAGGAGAAGAAAATGTATTGTTAAAGACTTTTATAGCAACCTCTCCATTTCTTTGTAATCGTCTTTGCCTCATTACCAAAGCACCCTGCATGCTCTTCTCATTCATATGCACGTGTGTGTGCATGAGGTCCAGGAACTTGTTTGGATTTTTATTCCATTCTCCATCCATCTGGGGATCAACAACTCAGAAGAGAAGGATGTTTGCAACAGCCTAGCTGTAACCCTGGTGAGCTTAATTTAACTCTTAAGTCAGGCCAGCGGGGACTCAAACCTGCAGTTTCAGAAAACCTGGTGGGAATTACAGACCTTGTGATTTGGTCCCTTAAGCCATCCCTTCAGTCTTGAAAGTTCAAACAAGCACTCACTAGAGGGAGAAATAATTGTAGAACTGAGCTGGGACATCAGATGGAGTGGGGGGAAAATCAAAACAAGTTAAAAATATCTTCTGCAAAGACAGGTCGGCGGTTCTGAAAAGCTGAGCTCCTCATCAGGGATTCTCACTATGATTTTTATTTATTGCTTTTGACACCTGGTCTATCATGTTAGGAATTCTTTCGGCTCTTCAGCCTCCTGACAGATGCAGCACGCAGCAAATGCCTTCCCAATGCATCTGCCTCTGTCCTAGCAACAGGCTCAGGATGCAACCAAATCCCACTGTAATCAGGGATGGACAAGTTGAAGGATGGATAAGATGGATGCAGTGATGGCTGCTGAGAGGATGAGGCTGAAACCTGTGTCTAGGAGACTTGAAAGACTGGCTCTAGCTGATAAAATATGCAGAGCAAGCGGATCAGATAATGTCAGCTCAAATCTTATTTATCTCATCCGTCGCAGCTCTGCGAGTTTGTTGCTTTCACTTTTTTTACTATTTTTTGTTCGGGATGTATCTCATTAACCTGCTTTTCTCTGGATTTGTTTGTGCCTCATTTTGGCAAGTGGCCAGCGGAACACAGGGCTTTAATTCCACAGACTGTAGATTGTGTCCCAGTTATTAAACTATATTTATTTGTCTGTTTCTTTAGGCTTGGGGTGAGTTTTTTTCCCTCTCCCTAGCTCTGCTTTTCTTTTTTTTTTTCATTTTACTTCCATTTTCATGTTATTTTGCTTCTCTTATTACCACCAAGGGAAAAAAAAAAAGTAGATATTTTAACTCTTGGGGTACCAGAAGCCAAACTGACTTTCCATGTGGCACGTGGGCCAGCCTCAGGCCCCTGATTCAAGGGCCAGATGCTGCTCTGGAAAGGGTTCTGGACGACGCAGTCCCTGACAGCGCTAGGGGCTGTATGCAGATACACACGGACACTGTGCCAGACGCTGCCTTGGACTGAGCGTGCCGTTGAACGGCTGTGCTGGTGAGTGCACTAGCTGTGGTTTGATGTGACATACCCATCCGTGGGGCGAGAGGTACTTCGGTAATGCAGTGCCCTCTGGACACCCTGTCAGTCAATTGGTAAGGTTTTAAGGCACGGGAAGGACATTCATCCTCCTAAACTTTAGCTCTCTAACTTGGAGTGGTTAAGTCGGTTGCTCAGCCTTTACATGTCGTATGGTCAGTAAAGAAAGAGCCTTTTCCAGGGACAGTTTGAGAGGAGATCTGAAGCCCCCCCGGCACAATCCTCTCCTTCTGAACTCTCAAGGAATACCTCAAAGACAAGCTATCTAAACGTCAGTGTTATAAATCTTCCCCTCTCCTGAGCGGAAACCATTTTTGCAAACACAGACTCACAGTTCTGCATCTTGGAGTTTGAAAGAGGGTTTAGGCAGCTGTGTCCTTATTTTAAATAGCCCTTGTGCCTGCTGGAGCACGAACCTGCAGATAGGAGCAGCCGAGCTGAATAATCCACATTCAAAGCTGGGCTCAGTCCAAATTTCCACTGTGAAAATTCTGGTTGCACAACTCAGGCAGAACCTTCAAGCAGTGCTTGGGAAAGGGGCTTTCATTTCGTGAGCTTCACCACTACACACCGATGCCCTTCCTCACCTAGAGCTAGGGACAGTTGTGAAACTAAAAGCAACACATGATGAAGGCAAATAGTTCTGTCTTGTTCATAACAAGACCATCATGGAAATAGAGAGAGATGTTTTATCACAGGATATAATCAGAAAAACCTTTTTTAAATTGCCCATTTCTTCACTGAATATCATCCAAATTCTGTAATTATGCAATATCTGAAAATTCTGAAAACCATTTCTCACTTCTGCTACTGGCAAAAAAAATATATCAATCCATCGTGTTTCACCTAGTGAGGTCTCTTTTCTCCATGGATTTGGTAGGATGGCTTGTTCAGTCAAAAGATATTACTCAGAGATTCACAATCCATCAACCTGGCATAGAGAAGATGAATGGCATATTCTTTTTAAAGACATGTTAGTTTACACAAGTACTCCGAGACGACAGGAATTGTAAGACACAAAAGCACCCTTCCAATTTTCCCTATCGCAAAGTGTAGCTAACATTTCTAGCACAGCTGCTATCCTAATTAAAGCCTAGAGTGTTTTAAAGCACACACAGGAAAATAACCGTTATATGCTATTTCTAGTCTCCACTATACAGTCTCCACTGAACGCTTCCCAATCCTGTGACAAAAAAGAGACACAGAGAGACTTGAGCCCAGACATTAGATATGTTTAGGCTCTTAAGTACTTATTGAAATGGTTTCAGTACGGAAATCAGAAGCTCCAGAAATGTCATTCATGGGCCAGACAAAGGTTTCGGTCTAAGGTCCATCTCTACCTCCTATGAATTCCTCCTGTAATTTATGAAATGTTTGTGTTTGCCGGCCTTTCACTTCCCATTCATTCTCAGGTTCACTCCTAAACTGGTACAAGCCAAGCCAAGCCAAGAAATTTTTGGTGTCCCTTCAACGGAGCGGATGTGGGCACCAGATGGTGCATAGCTCTTGGGCTGGCAGGGTATACAAAGTTGAATTTCAATGTCAATGAGCAGCTAAACGGCTGAGGGCTCATCCACACACACAGTTTATTCACTGGTCTGAAGACATCTAAACTGAACTGTCACAAACACTTAGTGCAGAGCCACTTCCGTGGCTTCCAGATAGCTGCATTTTGCACTTGTACCTTGAACAAACCTGAACATAGGCTGTCTCGCATCTGGTACCTGCATGTGTTTTCTAGGTCACATTTTACATAGCAAGTTCTCAATTGTCCTCAAAACATCAGGCCGCCCTTTCTTCAACTATGGTTTTTGTTTGGTTTGGTTTTTTAAAAATCTTTTTCTCTTGCTAGTGCTAATAGCATTTTTGAAGCATACAAAGTGTTGTCCTAGAGTTCCTAGTTATTTACTTTTTTCCCTTTAAATCCCTTTACCCAAATGATTGGGTTCATCATAGCTTTCATCTTTGTGAAATCAGTCTTGTGTCTGTGTGCTTTGGACGTTATTCCATTTGCATGTAGCAAGTGTAATCAAGTCTATGTCACTTGCATCTAAACAACTCTCTGACTTTTAATTCTGTGACTGAATTCTCTTTATCTGTCAAGATGATGAAGTCTAGCGCCGTTTCCCCTCCTGTTGGATAAAACACTTTTAAAGTTAGGAAATTGTCATCTTCATTTATAAAAAAAAAAATCAAAGGTATTTTAGTTCTAGCAGCATGAGATCTCCTTTATATGCCATTCAGATTAAAGTCTTTTTCTTCCTACCTGTAATAGAGAGTTGTGTAAAGAGTCAGACAAGAAATCAAGTCACTCTCTGGTTTGCAAGGAACAGCAGTCAGGGCCTGATGTGGTTTTTATTTGTGAGAGCATTAGTTCAGATCATTTGTTTCTGAGTTCTCAGAGACTCAGAAACATGCAATGATATTTTTGACAGAAGAATTTAGCCCTCCCACTTTTATTTGCCTGGTTTTGCTTCCTAAACAGATTGTAACTGGTACTTTTAACATTCCAGTCATGCAAATCTTCCCGTCAGGTTTCAGTAACACCAAAGTAGGTCAAATTTATGCACATATGTGAGCGATTCCTATTCCTCCTTTACTACCCAGAATCTTCACATTGGTGTGCAGGCAATTAAAGATTTTCTATTCCTTCAACTCTCTTGGTACCTCAATTAATCTCATTCTCAACATCTTGATTCTGTGCTAAATTAGTGCTCCCTGTCCCTTCTCTTCATCCTCCCCTTTGCTGTTAGTGTAAAGCTCTTCTGCAACCTGCCTGCTCTGCACACCCTCTCCTCTTAGACTGGCTTCTCTTCTACCGAAATAGCACGACACAGACTCGTGCTCACAGAGGATGACCAATATTCCACAAAAATAACATCATCTGTCTTACACAATTCCACTATAACTTCACTTTTGGGATTTTCTGCCTTCTCTCTTGCTTTAAAGGGAAGAAGGCTGCCTGAGAAAGTTACTTGGCCTTGCCTGTTCCTCAGCTGCCTCCTTTGACCTGAGAGTGTGTCCAGAGCTATTTGTAAGAAGTGAGGGTCTGTGTAAAGCTGAGTTACTAATACTAAGACATTGCTCTTATCAAAAACTTAGCTAACAGGTTCAGAAATCTCATGAAGTCTTTATTTTTTGTTTCATTTGGGAATGACCAAATCAGCACATCAGTCCTTGGATAGTCTTTCTCTCATTTCTTGAGAGAGAATCTGAGACAGGATCTCTTTTCTCTTTGGCTGTTGGCTTTTTTCTTCAGCTGTTGGCTTTTTTCTTCTCCTCCTCCCCTCCCCTTTTTTCTTTTTTTTTTTTTTAAATAGATATACACAATTTTCTTTTAATCTATGCTATGAGTACATTCTCAAGTCCCATGTAGATCCCTATTCCCTTCTACTAATTGGATCATCAGAGATAATTTCCTACATAACAGCCTAAGAGACTAGAAACAACTAAACGTTTCCAGTTAAGTGAAAATTATTCTGTTTTCCTTCTGTTTGGGGCCATCATTCTCATGACACTAGTGATGTAATAAGTCACCAAGTCAGTTTGGTGCTGGTGGTTACTGAGTATCTGACAGGGCAATACTGGTCTCTTCTGCTAAGTTCAAGGGAATTTATGTAATATTGCTATGATTTGCGATAGTATGTAATTAGTGGAGCCTCTGCTTTCCCACAGCACCCCGAGCATCGCATACATGCTGCTGAGAGGGGAAATAATTCCTGACGTTTGCCAGACCCTGCATCGTTGTGTTCTCAGGACACTCATCTAACCACCACCAGCTCATTTCCCCCGCTTCAGAGCCGTCCCTGGTCCCTGTTCTCCCTTTGAGAATGAGCACGTTGACTTCATCCACTCAGAGGCCGGACACCCACGCCGAGCCCCAGCCCGCAGCAAGGTGCTGACTCACCCCAGGATTTCCAGCCACAGATGCTTTCTTTAAAAAACAGTACTTTTAAAAGCAGATAAATAATGAACTCGAAGGCACATTACTGCAGCTCAATGGTGACATCCAGTGACTGGCTCAGTTATTCCCAGGTGTGGATTCCGCAGGGGCAGGCCCGTCCCTGTTTCTTGGCTCGGAGGGTGGCTCACGTCTCTTGCAATCACATCATGTTCAAACTGGAAAATACTTTAAAACAAAATCCCTGTTTAGATTTGCATAATCACTTAATTGCAGTGCCTCACATCTCTTTTCTCCCTGCTGAGCAGTGCTCTGTGCAGCAACGTGTCCATAAGCTCGGCTCGCGGTCCCAATATACTTGAAATGGGCTTAGCTCTGTCGATGAAAGAATCCCAGCCTTGTAGCTTGAATTTCTCAAACAGTAGCTGTTTACCTTCCTTGTGACCTAAAGTGATCTGAAATCTTTTATAACCCAGGTCTGGAAATTATTCTTCTGCTGTCACACCATAAAAGTTCAGCGGTGCTCTCCTGGGCTGTGTGGGCAGAGAGACAGTGGGAGTAAAGGCAGAGAAGAGGGGTGATATGTTGGAAAAGAGAAGGAAAAAAAAAAAGATATAAAAAGAAAATTGAAAGAATGGAAAGAATTATATGGAACAGAAAAAAAAAAAAAGGAGAAAAAATGTAAAGAAAAACTTATGGAGGGAAAGCTAGAAAAGGAAGGAAGAAGCAGCTGAAGGGACAAGTGGAGATGATGCAAAGGAAGAGCTGTCCCAGTCTCAGCATGAAATCATGCCATTAAGGGATCTGAATACAGCGGAGATGGCGTGTATTGAATATGCTCTGTCAGTGCAGCAGCACCCGGCTTTCCGCGGTGATAAATGTCATATGTCTTTGCTGACACTTGATAAAGGTTCTGTCTATCAGCGGTGCCAGGCATCAGGGCCAGCTGGCTCGAGCTTAACCTTCATCACCGCTCTTTCAAAGAGAAGTCCCAGACTTTTCCTCTGTTTCACCACTCCCTCTTCAGAGACGCTTCCCCTCTTCCCAGCCCATTCACTCTGCCCACCTCAGTGCTTTCTGGCACGGAGCTTAAAAAAAGACCATGAGCAGCAGAAATAAAACTGTCTGATTTAACCAGCCAAGGAGAGACAGTTGGGGCTGGACTTATCCAAGCAAGGCTCTCAAGTAGGATGGAAGATGTGGAAAAATCATGGGAATGTTAAAATAATAGAAAAAAAATCACCAAAAATAATAATAATAATAAAAAGAGAGATCTCACCCTTCACACTAGTCTTGCAGCTAGTGAGTCATTGTGCCAGACAGTTCCTCAGCCAGTGTTAAAAAGAATGCGCTGATTTACACCAAAAAGATTTGTCCCTGTGTCTCATATACCCACGAGGGGAGAGGCACATGCAAAAGGCACTGCAAGGCCAGATCAATGAAGTGTCATCATATATTTAAATATACTTTGGATTTGGCTCCAAGAGCACAAAGAAGTAACTAGGGGCTTAACACTTCTCATGGGAAGGCCAAAACATCCTCTAAAAATACAAACAGCTTATAAGGCTTGTAGCCATAATTTGAAAGTGCAGCCTGGCCACATTGTTAGGTCTGTTTTAGAGGTTAAACCAAAAAGGGAAAGTTATTTGTCTAAGGCGAAAAATCAGCAAAATGCCCAAGTGCAAAAATAGTAAGCAGCTGGTCGACCTGGAATAAAAACAAGCAGAAAACATCTCAGTTGCACAACAAAATAAACGAATATAAACCACCTCAGTTGCAGCTATTCAGGAAGTGAATTATTCAGAAAGACTGAAGGATAAGAATAAATCACACATTAGCACATCAGGTTAATACGGCAGCAAATAACAGGAGAACAGGGTTATTTAGGACATATATAAATTCTTGTCAAGAGAGGTCATTTTTTTTCCCCTCTCTCTCGGCTCAATGAGACAAACATTCAGTCAGTTCTGAGTATCTCAGCATCAACAACGTATTGGCAACTTGGAAGGAACTCAAAGAACATCTTCAGAGGTGATTTAGGGACTGGAAGGATTGATTTACAAGGAAAGATTTTATGATCTAAGTGGAATAGATTAATCTCTACTATAATTCCATTGATGTCAAAGGGCCAAATTTTGCCCTCAATTACAGCAGTGTAGATGTGGCGAAGCTTCACTAGAGTAAAAATATAAGGTCATCAGTAGGAAAAAAAAAAAATTTAAAAGGAATATCTATTAGACTCTGGATGTATCTCTGTGGAGAAATGGTTGAAACTCCAGTGCTTGTGACATTTAAAATTAACTAAGATAACAGTACTGAATAATATTACACAGAGACCTGCAGTGACAAGGGAAATAAAAAAACACAAGTGCTATTTCCCTATACTTTTATTATTATGATGATTACTGTTATGTGAAAGGAGGAATCCACATCTGAAATTAACTTCGTATTGGCCCTTTAAAACATAATATGTTTTAATACAAACAAAAAACATTAGGGGAAAATCCATCTTTAGCAGAGCCAAAGAAAATAAAGAGTTTTTAAAGCATGTTAGGGATAAAGGAAAACCTAACAATAGTATCAACCTATTACAACATGCTACAGCTGGTGATAAAGCAGAGATGACAAACTCTTAATAACGATGGAAAAAAAGGCAATTCTATTCACCAACAGTTTATATACTGCAGTGTAAAGAGGTGACTCAACAGAAAGATTTTAGAGGATGCCTGAAGTAAGGTTCAGGTTGATTTGTAATCGGAAGAATGAAGATGATAGAGTCCTCACCACTGGCATCACAGAATTTTACCAATAGGTTGTATGCTGTAGTAGAGAAGAACTATTACCCCCTCACTTTTATCTCTAAGACAAAAATAATGTCTGCAATAGAAAAAAAACTGGTCATTTTGTAAGAAGGGAAAGGATATGAACAGGTTTCTGAGTTTTTTATGTCTAGGTTTAGAAATAAATCAAGGCAGCTAATGGGCACTGAGTGTGTGGAGGAAGTCAGGCACAACAGCCATGTCCATCGCAACACAGATCTGGAGGATAAGAGCGATCTAAATTCAAGCAAAAAGAAAACAGCTTTAAAGCAGCTCTGTGTATGAGTATCACATCTGACTGCAAGAGCAGGACCTCTTCCAGAGAGAGAAACCAGAAGATCTAAATGCACAGCCCTGTAGATACGTCAGCTGTTGTTCCTCCCTACCCCACCAAATTCTCCAGGAATGTAGAACAGGGCTATGAATGGTTATGGGGACCCTCTGTCCTGGCTCATAAGCAGGATCAATAAAAAGAAGTTCTAAAAAAAGAAGAAAAAAAAAGAAAAAAAAAAAAGCAACCATGTAATGAGTGAAGAAGAAAATCTTTTAAGGAAGAGTGAAATGAAAAAGGAAGGGAAGGATGAGAAGACGACTTTTACAAGGCATGGGGATGTGAATAGAGCAAGGATGAACCAGTTACAAGACTTACACAACCAACCAACCAAGAAGTTGGTTTTACTGTGACACCAACCTTTGAACTGAAGAATGCTGATGGCAAGGAAGGTAAGGAGACCATTTAAGTTTAGCAATAGTTGAACAACGGCTGCTATAGACCAGGCTGGATAGTCTAAATCTAAATCAAGAGACAGTTTGGAGGATATATATCCCACAAAAGCTAATAAAAGTCGTAAATAATAAGAGTTACAGGTAACAGGATGCTCTGATAACAATGTCACATCTGAAAAAAAGCTCTATGGGATTACTAGTTACTCTGGATTGATAATTTATCCTGACATAAATGCAGTGAAATAATAGAAGAGCTAATAGAGGAACCAATTAATAAAGAATTAAGGGATAGGAATAGAATTAATGACTGTCAACATGATTTTATGGAAAATAGGTTTTATCAAATAAACCTGATTTAATTATTTGGGGAGATTCCAAGTTGGACCGATAATCACATTGATGGACTTGGCTTTAGTAGAGCGTTTGACTCAGTATCATAAAATGTTTCGATTTTAAAAGTTAGAGCTACACCAATACAAAATAAACTCAACAGATTGAAAACCGACTAACTTTGTGAGTTCAGCAAGTACTAATTAATAGGGCTTTATCATAAGCATTTTTTTTCTTGAGAATTTCGATAGATAAATGTGTCTACAGTCAGTACTATCCAATACTTCAGCAGAGAACCTCAAATTAATATACAATATACAACCACTGTTGCTAAAATATGTCAATGCAACACAGTTTGATGAAGTGCTAAATGAAGGTACTTCCAGGTAGCGCTCAGATTTCTCCAGCAGGTCCATTCAAGAAAACATCCAGCAATGTATGGAGGCTGTGCACTGAAGATTGAGTACACGATGCTGTTCCGGTGTCCATGTGCAGAGCTGACCTTGGATGACCTGTGAGGACATATGAAAGGGTTTAGGATACATAATCTCAGACACTCCAGATCCCCTTTTCTTCTTTTTCACGGATCCCACTAAGATGTCCAATGCATTGTTAGAGGCAACTGCCTAAATCCTAAATCATTCGACACCTCCTCTTTTTTTTTCCCACTTCCATATTCTACTGCTTGCTCTTAGATCCTAAGGCCTTGGCTTAAATCCATGCCATCTGCAGGCAGTCACTTCTTCACAGCCATCCTGCCAGTGATTGCGTTTAACTCATAACCTTCTAGCTCTTCTGTATGCTATTAAAACTTGAAGCTTTCTCCTTATGTTCTTCAGCTGCATAGCTAGTTTCAGATCACGTCCCAAATAACTCTGCACACTCAAACAACGGGAACAGGCTGTTGTTTTCCTGAACTCAAACAATCAGAGACCTTTGTAAGGGTGTTTTTCTCCCCCTCCCCTTTGTCATCCTGATAGATCTCTGTCAGATTCTATAATAAATGAAATCCCGAAGGAAAACAAGCACTTACATGTCTCTCCCTCCTCTCCACTTCCCCACCCACAAATAAGTGGTATGCTTTTAGTGCACTTAGAGTTCTCAGATTATGTTAAAATATACCAAACATACTCTGTTCCAGTCTTTGACGAAAACTTTAAATTGCTATTTCTGGGCTCAATTCAACCCTTGCCTCACTCTGTGATAAAAGGATTTAAAAGCGTTGTTCTAGAATAGAATAGGGTTTGGGTTTTATATAGCGACTTTCATGTTCGCAGTGTCCCAAAGGGCTTTACAAAGCACGGATGTGGATACTGGAAGTACAGTAAGCGTAGGCAAACACAGCATCCATTATGTGCTCGGGGCTGGCTCACGCACCTAGCACCCAGCCTTACGTAACAGCCATGGGTTTGAAATGAGAATGGAGCATTAGTTGGACATCAACATTACCTTAATGGGCCACAGGGATGTCCAGGAGTCTGAAACAGAAGGTGGAGAGAAACAGGAGAGATGGGAAAGTGTGTGGAGGGGTGCAGGTGCGTGCTTAAAGATATGCAAGCAGGCAATGGCACTAATTTGTTCAGGGAGATTGCACCTTTCCGTTGCACATGAAGGAGGTCTGGAGATGGATGCTTTTCCAGGACAGTGGAGGCACACATCACCTGTGTCTGTGAACACGGTGGCCAGATGGAGAGTGTGCAGCCAGAGCGCGTGCAGGGCAGTGGTGATGTGGTTGAGCAGCTTGACCATGGTCAGGGCTGGGAGAAGCCATGACGAGATGGAAGGACTACACACAGTGCATGACTGTGGAAGGGGTCAGCGTGTAAATTCAGCAGGAAGGAGGCGATGCACATACACGGCTGAATTGTGTGCATGTTATCTGTGTATTTGAGCTAGAGAAGGGGTGAGAAACTGCTTACGCCTTGTGTGCAAGATAAAGGATTAATCTTTGGAGAACAAAAAGCTTCTAAAGAACAACAAAAATGGACTATATGGGGTCTAGCGAAAGGGCAGAGGTGTGTTGGGAAAAGATTGTACAGTGGGAAAGAAGAGGTGAGATTGTTCAGGTGTCACAAACATCACCAGCATCAGAACGCCACAGGAAAGGAGGTGCACCTCTGCCTGTGGGTTCTCCTCAGAGCAAAGCAAAATGATGAAACTTCTTCCCAGACAATATGTGGTGTGAAAAGGAAAGGTTTTGTTTTGAGCTAGCTATGGGATTTCTTGATGTTTGTGTCAGAGTGGTTAAAAAAGAACACATATCCCTTTACTTCCACTCAGTTCCTTTCAAAATCTGGGGGTTTTTTTTAGGGACTCAGCATTAAAAATAAATGAGAATTTCCTGTTAAAAAAATATTTTTTCAATGCATCATAAGACATGCATTTAAATGTAGAATATTTTTAAAGATGTAAACATCTAAAGTTACTTACTCTGGCAGAAGCAGACTTTTATTTTAATGTCAGTTTTGTCACTAGAAAAGGAGTTTACGACAGACTGGGGAAAAAAAAGACCAAACCAATACCAAAAACCACTCTGTAACCTCTCCTTAAACAAAAGCAAAACAAAAGAATAAATTTAAAACACTCCCTCTTCTCTCTCTTTCCTGAAGAAATATGTTATGAGGTGATGAGGACTCAGAAGTCTTGCATCAGAGATTATAAATGATGACTTACTGTAGTGACACGGAGGTTAGCGTATGACTCAGGAAGAGACTTGTGCAGGAGGCAGAGACCATTATGGCTTTTCATGAGGGAATAAAAAACTTATTTCAGATGGAAAGTTAGGAAGGCTCTCATATTTTAGCCCACTATAACTCAACTGAGATAAATGGTAAAACTTCCCTATGTAGATACAGATATTAGCAATGCCTATTACATAAACACTTTTGAAAATATGGTACCACACTTCCATTAACGTACTGATATTACTCCCTCCCTATGTCCCCAACAGCACTTGGCTTTGAGCAGAACTCTCTAACAGCAACTTGGGTTTGTGAGGCTTACAAAACCCGGGGTTGTTCTCGTGTGTAAAAACGCCCAGATGCTCAGTTTGCAGCTCCTTCGTGGGGCTACACAGGGCATTTTCTTTACCCTCGGCTGTCCCATGAATTATAAAGAAGTGTTTGCCGCAGGCCAGGGAGGACACGTGTCTGAGGTGCTGCTGGAGCCCTGGTCTGCGATGGTTCCCATGGCTGCCTGGGAGAGAGCAGCGCCCAGTCCCTTGCAAGAGAGAAGACGGCAGATGAGGAGAAAGAGAATGACACCAGTCACAGAGGACAACCAGGTACCTTTTCAAAGCCAGAACATTGTAATACTCAATTAAAAGAGCTGTCAGCAAGCAAATCCACTGACACTTCATCACTTCACATCAGCCAAGGATCAGACCAGTATCGTCCCGCTGCAACGCGAGACTGGCACACCCTGCCTCTCCCAGTACTGTTTTTCTCCAGTATCAGGTGCACATCCCAGTGTTTTCCGCAGTGACCAGCTACAGAGCAAGTCGGTTGCTCATGCTTTGCGTGCGCCTGGAGTGACAGCAAAGGAAGTTGCTAAGCAAGATAAAAAGATTAAACAGTCGGGAAACAACATTCCTATCTAAGGGAACTGGTGGACAGAAAGTAGATGAGCCATAAAAGCAAAGAATGTCTCCAGACTAAAGTAAATAGTAAGTTCTAAAAATCTACCTCTAAGAGATTATGTAGGTGGAACTTTACAAAAGAAATCTCTGGGGTTTACCCCAGGGTGAACCGCTGCTTTAAATCATTTCCCAGGCACTAGAGAGTTTAATATCAGCTTTTGATACAGCATTTTTCTAAAGTGATTTTGGAGATTACATAGAGGGAAAAGGTAAAAATAAACCTGAATGGGAGGGTTTTGTTGCAAACCTAGTTTTAAAGCCTGACAGAAAAGTCACAAATGTCTTGTTTAAGAAGGAAGCCCTGTCAGCATAGGATATCATTTCGTAGCTTGCAAAGTTTTCAGTGAACTGTCTAAAATCCCAATGTGCCGATAGAGACAGGCAGATGGAAAGGAGCTGATAAGCCATAGACAAAGGAAATATCTTTAAATATTCTTTCAAAGAGATACCATTAATGAACAAAGCATAGAGATGGGCTCGGATCAAAGCACTGAACCAAATATCCCTTGAAAAACGCAAACGGTCTGTTTCACAAACAACTTGAAGATGTTGATATTTGTTCCAATTTCCTAAAAAAAATATACATCACAGACTGGACAGGGTGTGAAAAGACAGGAAAAAAAAAACCATGACAAAATTAAGTTCTGAGTGTGTCAGTAGCTGATGGAGATCTAATAACCCAGCTTTCCTGAATGAGTGGTTAGAAAAGAAAAGATATTGTTTCCTCACTTCTAGAGCCAGAAAGAACATATAACAACTGGCAGCTTTCTCCTCAAATGCTTAATAAGTCTGTCTTCCTGCAAAAAGTGAACAAAATCTCCAAAACATATTTTTGAAAATTTATGGACCTTCTGTAAACAACGATCTCATTACAGAGCTATGTTTTTTTGGGTCTTTTTGTGTGGGTTTTTTTTTTTTTTTTTTTTTTTTTTTTTTTTTTTTTTTTTTTTTTTTTTTTTTTTTTTTTTTTTGAGTGGTTGAAATTAGTTCCCCCTTATATCTGGGCAAACCCAAGACCTGTAGATTATATGTGCAGCAAGGGGAAACTCATACAGCTCCATTCAAGTTATTTTAATATCATTGATTTCTGCTGGCTAAGAATCTGGATTTATTTCTACACTGTGCTAAGTTTATAGATTTTCACTGTGTGCTTCAGATTTTTCCTCAGTAACAACAGCTGTAAGATGAAACTTAAGCAGACTCAGATTGAGATCTGGGTAAAGCATAAAATTTGTGGGATTTGCAAAGCACACAAAAGCCCATTTCCCCCACCAGGTGATCCCTGTGAAATGGGCTGTAGTCTCAGGAAAGAGACACTTTTCTTGGAAATACTCTAGTTTGACTGCTCAAACTAAGAGATACACTTAATCCTGAAGTAAATTATTGTGGAAGAAACTATGCCAGAACCTGTAATCTGCATGCAGAGATCTTTGTACCCAGCACCAGGCACACTTCCCTCCTGTGCCCTCCCTGCCCATTCTGTGCTCCACTAGCTGCCCCTCAAAATAAAGTAATAAAAATTCAAATGAGTTTTTGGAAAAATATACCTGTGAAAGGGAGACATCTCCTGTCACTTTAATAACATACTAGGTTAATAATATTAAATCACCAGAGGCCAAGGAAATGTCACTGGAAATATTTAAGGCTCCCCACTGGAGAGTGACGAGACTTTCAAGTAGCTGGGAGAGGACCAGAACGGGATAGCAAGGACTGCGGAGGTCGATCCTGGCCCACAAGGAAAAGATATTTTGCAGAGGGGTTGGCTTCTCACTTAAGGAACATGTAATATATTAACAAAATAAAGACTTATCTAATCCTGGAAGGGAAATTTATGCTGGTGAAAAGGGGCAGGACAGCTCTGCAGACGTCTGTCCCCAATTTATCTAGCAAACCAGTAGAAGACAGACAAAAGTGGGGCCAGTTGCCAACCTTTTGCTCTGCCAAGTGCCTAGGCTCCTCAGTTGATGTCAAAAGTGAGAATTTTACTGATATGAGCGCAATCATGCCCATCTGAGCTGGCCATTACTTTTGCTTGGGTTTTGACCATACCTTGATCCACCTGGGCATTTTACTGAGGCAACCAGCCTTAAAACAAACCTACCAACCAGAAAGACAGAAACTTCTCCTAAAGACAGATGAGCAGCATGAGTTTAAGGTTGTCTGAGATTGCCAGAATGATACAAAGCTTTTTGACAGAGCTGTGGGATTTGTGTTGTTTAAAAAAAAAAAAGTTTAAAAAATGAAATTGTATTGATCCCCAGATATAACTGGGCTGTGCGAAAGTGACCAGACCATCAGCTTGAAAAAGTCTTCTCTGGAGTTGTTCTGATATATACCAGCTAAAGGTAAGATCCTCTTCAACTAGGGGATAATCCACATTTGTTTGGTTCTTGAGCTTACAGGACAAACGATTCAGGAAGAAGAGGGAGTGAAGTGGGTCTGTGGTTTGAAGGACCCTTACAGCTCCCGCTGCTCACAGCTCTGCTTCCCTTTCCATCAGAAGGAAGAACTGAGCACAAATATTACTTGTTCAGGCTCTAAGTTGTCAGACAAAACATAGGGCAGGCAAAACCTCATCCATAAAAAGTACATAAATCTCAATTTCCTCGTTTCTCTGTAAATAAAACTTTTGCCTGGTGCAGTGACAAACTTCTGTATGTGGATTGAAAAGATAATCACTGCTCTCTCCATAACCTAAAGATAAGGACAAAGAGAAAGTAGATTGTGACAAATGTGAGGATTCAGCTTCCAGTCAATGTTGATCCTTCCTTGGTAGGCAATCATGCACAGTCATCCCCGTCGCTTTCTCAATTCAGTGGAAAGCCATCTCCCCTCAAGAAAGAAAATTGGCAAATAGAACTCCAGCCTTAAAGAACCCTACTCCCTGGAGCAGATGCCACACCCCTGACCAACACATCTGATCAGTGTACCAGGCAAATTAGCCAAATTATTAGAAGCTTAACCTAACAGAATTAGTGAACACATGGACACGTCATTCGTTGGGAAGAGTCAATACAGCTGTTGTAGAGGGAAGTCATGACTCACAAATCATTCTGGAGTCTTCTAAGTAATTAAAAAATTAATTACTGTGCAAGTGCTTTCAAAAAAATGAAACAAGCCTCTTTCAAACCACACACATTTCAGTCCTTACCTCAGCATGCTATAGGAGGTCATGTACCTTCAAAAAGGGAGCAAGGAAACTCAGATCAGGTATGCGCATCTGTGGGTTTGATGCTTTTTTTTTTTTTTTTTTTTTTTAAACACTGGACACTCAGGAAGCCCTCTGACCACCATCTGCCAGAACCTGGCAAGGTTCTCCATGAGACAGATTGGAATGACACGTGCAAATTGTTTTTGCACCAAGCACTTGCCCCTCTCCTCGTGGAGAGTTTTGATCTGGCCAAGCTTGATGGAGTATGGGGCCATCGCTTCCCTCCTCAAACAAGTTAGAAGGGGAAAGAGATCCTTCCAAAAGCCTTCCCACAAGGCAAAGCCTTAAGTCACTTTCCCTCTGTCTCTCACATCAGCATATATTTAGCCCTCTTGGGAGCCATGAAGCTACTGTACAGTAAAGGGGAGTCAGATCACACAGGGCAGGTGCATCCAGTCAAGGACGGTCCCAGTAGCACTGACAAACGCAGGCTCTGTGTCCCCATCCCTGCCACATGGCACAGCACATGCAGCACCCGCTCGTGGGAGAGAGGGACTACAGTCCACTTAGCTCTCCACCATACTCTGCTTCCCAGAAAATACTGTGCCTTTCCACGAACCAAGCAAGAAAGCAGCATTTTTTTATGCAACTTAAACACTTTAAACAGGTTTTGTACCAACTGGTCCTTTCTGTGTGCTGTACACAGCCGGCTTTCATTTTCCACAAGGTGCCACCAGCACCAATGTCACTTCATAATAATGGACCCGATTCTCTACAGGTGTAAATCAATCCCATTCCCTCTAGATCAATAGTGATAGGCCAGTTTGTACCAGATGAGGAGCTAGTTAAAGAATAGTAATGCTGGAGATTTTTTAAAAAGAATAGGAGTTTTCCATTGCATCTGAGGATTGAAAAACAGGATCAGGTGGGTTTCATGTGCATCAAAACAGGACAAATAAGGCTTTGTTCAGTGCAATACAGATGTTTCTTTCAGTGAAAGAAAAGAAAAAAAAACCCACCCCATACTTATTTTGTTTACTTGATGTTTCCCCTCCATACATTGCCCCAGAAGAGAAAATAAGCTGATAAATTCTATATTAGCGCTAACATACGTATCAACAATACTGACATGTTTTCAGTCGAATGTTCTGTTCATTCTATTTTCCATCTCACAATGAAATTCAGTTCAATTGAAAGATTCAATAGTAATTGGAAATAGGCTCTGGAAATTGCATAATCTAGTTCTCAAAGACCCAGAAATTAACAAACAAACAAACAGAACACACACAAAACTAAAGTAACCACATTCTGTAAAGATGTAATAAGTCAATTAAATTCATGCACAATGCGATTCTTGGCTGACGGGAGAATACAAAGAGAGAGGTCAGATCCTGTTTTCAAAAAGGAGCCTCATGAAAAGGGAAGCAAATGGAAATGTCATTATTGAACATTATGATGAGAGATGAAAGGAGTCTCATCCAAAAAAGCTCCAAGGGGGTGAAATGTAAATTGTTCAGAAAGAAAGCAAATGAAAGGGGATGTGATAAAGTCAGTGATGACTAAACATGGGGGAGAGCTGCAACTCAGGTTCAGATGATAACAGTAATAAATACTAAAGGGCCTGATCCGTAGCAGGTAGAGAGCAGCACAATTCCATCATCTTCAGTGGGGCTGCGCAGATTCACACCCACTGAGCCTTGTCCCACAACAGCAGTATTTAGGTAGCTCTTTCATCTATTGATATTGTGCACAAACTATTAGCTTCGCCCACATATGAAGAAAGGAAGGGGAATACAATGGCCTTGTGGGTTTTCATTTTTTCTCCTAACTGCAGTTGTGCATTTCGGTTGTTAGGGGATTTGAGGACCTTGCTGAAAGCCAGAGCCAAGTCATCTCCAAACAAAACTGCATGCCTGAAACTTCTGAAGATAAGATTAAATGATTCACCCCAAAACAGATGCTTCCAAAGTGCCTAAGGGAGTCAAAGGATTTGTCCATACAACACAACTCAGGGCTACATAACACCAGTTAAGATCCCTTATTGAAAGAGCTTGAATAGACAAAAAAAAAAAAAAAAGAAAAAAAGACTAAAAAAGACTAAAAAAGACTGCAGCATTCACTCAGTTGTCCATTGGGACTGCTTCACCGGTTTCAAGGACAGACACTGAAAGGACATTCTTTCATAAGAAAATACCTATGTTTGGAAATGTTTATGCCCAAGAAAGGGTTGGATTAGATCAAAAGGGTCAATTTTGAGTTATCATTAACGAGATCTAAGTTGACATATATACCTACGATGCCTGTAGGAATTCTATACGTGGGCCATGGTGAAAGGAGATCCCTAGCCCATATTTCATGCCTGCTCCGTTACAGGGTTCCCATTGAAAGCTACATGTGAAATGAAAGCCCTGTAGAGACATCATTTTCTTAGACAAGTTAATCATTCCATAAAGGTATTCCTTACTCCCTGCCGTGAACTGTCGTGTAGCTCCGCTGCCTGCTGTTAAACTGTCCAGTGATTTGACTCAAAACTGGTTGCCACTCATTTATGAAGAGGTAATCCCTGTGCTTGGCATATGCAGGTTTGTTTAATATGTGAAGCTCTATGAGATCCACTGGGATGGAAGGTTCTCAATGGATGCTCGTCAT
This sequence comes from Ardeotis arabs, assembly GCA_011801015.1. Taxonomy (NCBI): domain Eukaryota; kingdom Metazoa; phylum Chordata; class Aves; order Otidiformes; family Otididae; genus Ardeotis; species Ardeotis arabs. The sequence continues at coordinate 20,005 of JAAGAY010143998.1, read as the reverse complement.
CATCAAGTGCAGGATGATAGTTAATTAGCTCGCATGTCTCTTGGTACCCTGTGAGAATAGCCATTCAAGCTTGACAGAGATAACTTGCCTGAGAAGTGAGTAACGCTGATAAATGTAACTCCAGGAAAGGACAGTAGAAATTAGAGAGGCAGAAGCAATATCTCTCCATATAAGATGATTAATTTTGATCCCAGTTCTACCATTGTGTATGTTAACACTGACACTCCAGCTGGATTGAAGGTTAGGCAAGTGATATTTGGTGCTTATGTCACCACCAACTGCACGACCATTGACTCTGGGTATTCATAGCTAACCCTTTTCTAACAAGGGAGCATCAAGAAGCAGTTTTGTCCACTACGTTCCAACACAAATATGAGAAATAAAACATTTATTAAAAATAAAAATTTTCAAAGTTAGCTATAAACGCTCAGCACCTGCAACACTGATCCTTTTAGAAGTCTCCGAGTGAACGCAAACGCCTTACTGCAGGCACCCAAAAATAAAAATTACGTCACCATGCTGCTGTATGAGAAACCCAGAAACAGCAGCCTTTTAATTGTGTTACTAGCGCAACATGCAGACTTCCTGTAGGCATTTGTTTATCACTGATGATGAAACACCACACAGAACTCGAGGAGTGACGTGCATATCCAAGTCCAGCCGTGAATAAAGACGCTTTCCGAATCTGGGCTGCAGTTTGTGAAACCTGCTGAGCAGAAAGGTGTTCTGCGAGATATTATTATTAGGAATTTTATAAAACTTTGAAGGTTATTATTGCTCCAGATTAGGTTGAAATGTTTAATTATGGACAGAGAAGTTTTTGGCCTTTTCAAAGGATAGGAGCCTTTATTGATTTTATTAGTCAAAGAAGGTGATAATTTCTATATTAACAACCAGAGAGCAATTTCTCTGTTAAACAGTGATTATAAAATACTAACTGAAATACCATTGGAAGAGTCCGAGGAAGGTCAGTCTTTTTTCTTATTTCTCGTAATCAATCTTACTCTATCAAAGGCTGCAGCAATATAGCAATAATCTAAGTTGAATTGTGGACACTTCTGAACTTGTGGGCAGATGTGGCAATGCCTTCCCTGTTAATTGAAGCTGAATTAAATGAAAGCCTTTGATTGAATGGACTATAATTGCTTGCTCAATAGCTGCTAACGTGGTTGGCACCTGATGTGTTTGTTAAATGGCTGTGTGGCTTATGCAAACATGTCTGCAGAAGGCCCTGGATAAACAGATGGATGGAGACTGGACAGGGGTGACCTCAAATCAACTGAGCAACAAGGTGCAATTCACCTTTGTGGCTTTTTAGGGAATTCTTCTGGGATTTTACATGAGGAAGATGGGACAGGTTTCAGCACCCCCTGTCAAGCTGCCTGGGACATCCTTCCTGCATAGCCAGCACGATCCCCTCGCACTGGGAGCTTGTGGTGCCACTGAGACCTTCCCGCACAGCTGGGATGTCAAAAATAGTTGGATGTGATGCCAAGAATCAGAGTTTCATTGTGCTATGGGCTACCAGACCACTATGGCTCAGCCACAGCTGGGACCTTTGGTTTTTATTTCAGTTGTTACCTTTAGATGGGAGCTGCCTCACTGCAACAGGGTAGAGGCTTGGGCAGTCCCACCATCCCTTCAGCAGCCAGCATCCCACTTTCACAGTACCGCTCAAGAAGCCCTGCAGCAAACCATCACAGGACGTCCTGCCTGCAGGGGCATGTTTCTTTCCTAGCCCTCCTCAATTAGCAGCTGCTTTATACCCTGAAGCATGATGTTCTCCATCCCTCATCCATTTTTTATTTTCTCTAATAGAATTTCTCATTATTCATATGAATGTCTAATCCTTCTGCGAATCCTCCAAAGCTCTTGGCTTCAATAATGTCTGTGGCATTGAGTGCCACATGTTAATTATGTGCTGTGTAAGAAAAGTATTTCTTACTATCAGCTTTAAATAATTTGTATTAAAAAATATTTTAATGGTTAAATTAGCCGTAATAGAATATAGCATTGCATAGATAGGGCATATCTTGCCTTAAAACGTCGTGGGGAAACTGAGGCATAAAAGGATGCAACTGACAATGGGTCATTTGCTGCTAGATATAGAGATGGAATCTAGGAGTTCTTCTCCTTATATTCTTTCTATAAATTAAAAAAAAAAAAAAATTCCCATATACTGAAAGCTGATTTAGACATCTCAGGTTTTGATGTTCAGTTGAAGGAACAATCTCGCTGCCTTGCACTCCTAAGGAAAAAAACCCAGCGTTCCTTTCTGATACAGAGACTGTGTTAGAAGAAACGTCAAGGATCACATTCTGCCAAATCACGTTTACTGTGACCCACTGGGAACAAAGAGAAACAACTTCTGAAAAACAAAACACTAACGTGTTGAAGCTACTGGGAATTCTCTATACTGGCCAAGATTTAAGTCCTTCTGATTCTTCTATTGCCAATAATCTCTGAGAGGAAATTTGATTTTCCCTCACCATAAATAACTTTATATATTTTACTTGCTAATATTATTGGGGGGATCTGATGAACAAACTAATGCAAAACATACCATACTTACCAATATGTAGAGAAGAGCTCTGCGATACAATAACCACTCCCAGCCCAAATACACACCTCATGCACACACAAAAAATAGCTGAGGACAGAGAAATACTTGCCTGCTGTTTCTGGCTGATGTGTTGTACATAATGGTCTCTGGAAACATTTTTATCATGCAGGGATAAAGGAGATGGAAAATAATCATCCTCACTTATCTGAGTATGGTATTTATACTACCCTCATCACCACTGCATTTGAGTGCCTCCACACATTTAGTGTATTTATACTCTGAAAAACTCATGAAGCAAGAAAGTGTTGACAGCCCCATGTTACAGGAAAGAACGGAGACAGAGAGAAGAGGTGACTTATTCAAGATTGCAGAGAAAAGCTGTAGCAGAAACTTGAACCCAGGTCATTCAAGTTTTAACTTAGTGCTCTGCCTACTGCTGTAGCCTGCCTTATTGACCCAGGCTTACAGCTCGTTCCGTCTATCTATAAAGCAGGGATTTATTAGTAAAAAGAAACATCTTAGAAAAAGCCACGCTACCCAAGAAAACTTTCCTGCTGGAAGTGATACAGGTAGTGTTGTGAAAATGGGCAGCTGCATTTTTTTTTTTCAGCCAAAACAGACTGATTTTAATCCCAGCAAGCATTACACAGCATAGGAGTGCCATCACCTCCCGGACTCAGATGGTAAAATGCCCCAGTGAGACTCTGCCACAGTCACGAGAGATGGCTGATGGAGAAGAGAGTTGATAGAGGTTTCTGAGGACTGAGGTGACCACTGACCTATCTTCTCCTCTTGAAGATTTGATTTTCCCCCACCATAAATAACTTTATATATTTTACTTGACAGTATTACTGGGGGGGTGTGATGATCTTCTTCCTCTCCTTACTGAAGGGGAAAGACTCCAAGTAGAGCTGGAAAACAGTGCCCGAAACAGTTTTCATTCTCCTCATTTTAAAATATGCACGTCCCATAGAGATATAACATTACTCCAGTCAGAAATTGTTCTGCAATGACTTCTCAATCCTTACTCATACAACATCTTTCCCTTTTTTACAGTTTAATTTAAATTAATGTTTTAATTTTTCAAACAAACAGTGACATTGTTTATGAATGCATTACCATTGAATAATCTCTCTTGAATATCAATTAATTTAAGCAATTTAAACTACAAAGCCCTTTTAGTCAGAAACATGTGCTCACAGAAACAGATTTGTTTAAAACAACAAACTTCATCAAGTTTTCAGCTGTCAACAGAAATCAGCACTTGCAAGGAGTGCTAGCTGTATTCTGGAAAGGAGGACTCTGATGGGCTATATATGGTCTACAGAGCTGCAGTTCATCAGGAGCCGGTATTATGTCTTACACCCACTCCAAATGTGACCAAAACGACAATTAGAATCATAGAATCTTAAAGTTGGAAGAGACCTCCAAGATCATCAAGTCCAACCGTCAACCTAACACCACCATGCCTACTAAACCACGTCCTGAAAGGTGCCATAGAGATCTATGATGAGGTAGGACTGGCTGCGGGGACGGTTATAAGGTGCTCTTGCAGGATGTCAGAGGCTGAGATGCTGCAGAGATGAGAATTAGACAGCAGTTCAGGGCAACTGTGAGAAATAGGGTATGCCTGCTGCTTAACACAGTATCTGTCTGGTGGAAACCAGCAGAGATGGAGCATATCAGCTTTCATTTCCTTGCCCCTGTGCAAGGACAAATAAGGCCTCATGGGTGAAAGCTCAAAAATCATGAGTCCCAGAGTGGAGAGGCAACTAAACCAGGAATGCAGCTATGAACTTTAATTTACCCTGAGAAAAGTGAGGCATGAAGTTCACGCCATAGAGTTCACAGCTGAGGGTACATTATCAGGCCTGACTCAGCCACAAGGAAGAAGTACGACCTCTGATGAAGCTCTCTGAAAGGTGGTTTGGTTTGGGGGCTTTATTTTTTTTTTTTTTTTGTGTTATTTTCCATTAGGATGGAAGATTTGGTTTCCACTGAATTCCTACTGGTCTGGATCATGCTCCACACTGAGCCGAGCAGGGACGCAGCTGGGGTGGCTCCAAGGAAACACATGCCATTGTCTTTAGGTCTCCTTCTAGCTCTCGGCTTCACCTTCAGCACTGGCAGTGGGAGCTGAGCATGTGGAACCAGGACAGCAGTCAGTCCTTGGAGAGGGTCCTCCGTCTGCTGCTTCTGAGCATGCAAACACATCTGCAGAATTACGTCTGACGAATTTTGGCTGGGGGTCACTCCCCAGAGTGAAAACTCAGACCTCAGCCACAGAACAGCATGAGCCACAGAGAATACAAGGTGCAATCTGTGGTCAACACCTCCATGATCTCAAATTAGTTCAGATCCTCACATCTTGCTCATGGGGAAGATGTGTGCCGTGAACGAGAGCCTCAGCCTGCCTCACAGAGGCTGAGATAACAAGTGGAGGCTGCAATATTTCAATCAATAGGGGAAAAAAAAAAAAAAGAAGAAGAAACAAAGCAGTCAGAGAAGACAGGGATGTTATTGATGCTTCTAATACAGTCTGAAATTGGTCACTGTGGAGGAAAACAAGTAGCCACAGAGTGGACCTGGCCTGACCTTTCGCTCCTCAGCAGGCAGCAGATTGGTCATTCTAGTCACTGCCAGTGAAAAATGAGGCTGAAATCTTCTTTCAGTGGATGAGGGACCAGTGCTCAGTCCCCATAGCAGGGGAGAATTCACAGGTCAGGGGGGAAGCTGTAGCCCTCGCTGCGGGCTCCAGAGAGATTCCCACATGACACATCAGGACAGGGAACGCGGGATCGATCTGCTGCTTAACATGAGTGGTGTGTGTTCAAATGCGAAAGGACAGACTTCTCAGAAAGGGTGAGGAGTTTAAGAGTGATGAACAGACCAAAGCAGAAAAAGATGTGTGCCTAGCAATGCAGTGAGGCAGGGAAATTTCAAGCCAGGCAATAAAATGGTGAAGAACAGGGTGTCACTTTGAGACATGACAAAGTGAACTGGGGCAACGCAGACCAAGCCAGGTACTTGTACGAATTCAAAGGGAAGGACAGCTTTGGGACTAATCCACAGGGCAGAGAGCCAGTTTTGTACCAGTCTCTTCTACAAATTTTCATATGGCCTTGGAGAAAGTCCCCTTAACTTTCTCAGTGCCATAGTCCCACAACAGCTATAAAAGTGCTTTCTTTGTCTCCTGGGACAATGCAGCCTGAGGCACATATCTAGAGAGAGTACTTGATACCTTCTTAACACAAGTCATAAAAAAAAAAAAAAAAAAAAAGATTTTTTTTCAGCATTGCCAAGTGAGTTGGCCTGGAAAAAGGACCACCTTCTTCTGACACCAGAGTGGTCCGAGGAGAAAAAGGATGATTTGTGTATCCATAGGGATGCACTGGCATATGACAAATTAGCAGAAAAAAAAAAAAACACAAAAAAACCCCACCAAACAAAAAACAACGATACTAACCTACAAGAGGGCAAAAGATCATGAGGTAGCATGCTCAATTTCTTGCAGAGGGATAGAAATTAAACACAGGAAAAATTACTTTTTTTTCCCCCCAATTGTTCTGCTTTAATCATACCTGCACATTTTGCAGCCTAAATGAACACAGATCCCTAATATCACCCCATTTTAATGGGCTTGGCTCCCATAAGCATCAAGAAACAGCACTTACCTTCCTATTATCACTCCGAACTGACTTGGGTGGCAAACTCTAACAAAGAACAGACATCAGAGAAGTGCTTTAGGAGAACAGGTCGCAAACGCTCATAATAAATCTGTTCGGATGCACTTTGGGGAATGTAAATCACTTAAATTATTAAAGCACCAAGCTGTTGGGACTCGGGCAGGTTGAGAGTTGCTGCAGTGAAAAGCCACTGCAGCCCAAAGCAAGCAGGGCAAGAGAGGAAACAAGCACATTTTAAATTCAAGCTGCTCCACTTGTGCTGTAGCTTGTAGCCATCAGCTGCAGATGTATGTCTTTACTTAATGATTGACGGGGCTGAAACCGTTTGGGCTACGAGGTGGAAGAAGAGGAGGAAATAAGGATTGGATAGTAACAGAAGAGAAGCAAGGGAAGGTAGAAAAAACACTTAGCTGTGGAGCAAAGATTGGAATAGAAGAAAAATACACATACATATATATGACACAGTGATGATGTGATAGCTAGCTCCTCATTTTAAAATCCAGCCATGATCTATGTAGAAAGGCACTTTGAAGAAAGGAGGTTATCCTCTACATTTTCCTGGAAATGTAGTAAACTGAAGGAAATACTAAAATCCATTGACTTGCCCAAGCCTGAGAACAATACGGAGTTGGATTCAGGTCCCCTCCTCTGCCCATGCCACTTGGCTGTGGTGGGAGAGTGGCTCCATCTTAAACACAGGTGGGCAACCTCACCTGCCTACGCCTGCTCCTGTCTAAAGGCTATCTACAATCCAGCTTTTAAAATATATTCTTCTAATTAACAGCCTGAAATTACTAATGGTCTGTTTATACCCATTTGTTCTTCTTTCAGCATTGTCCCCTTGATTCAATAGCTTTCTTCCTTCCCCGCTGTTATGCCCCAATCTACTTATGTGCAACAATCACCTCCTTCAGTTTTGCTTGGCTAAAAAAGCCAAGCTCCTTACTCGTCTCTTGTAAGAAAGGATCTTCATTCCCAGACCATCATTTAGTATTCTATTGTTTGAAAAATATCTGTCAAAAGTTCATTATTTCCTCCTCTTTTTTTTTCTTTTTTCCTTGGCAAAAATTCACAATTTTTAGCAAAACCAAATGCAGTGCTTTTTCTGTCTGCTGCTACCACCGGCAGCAGGAAGACTCACTCAGGTTACTACAAGGAACAGCACAAACTGTGAAGCAATTCAGTCATCAGGGGAGTTTAATTCTACCAGCCCACCTGAAACCTTTTTAATTTGCTTTTCAAACACATTTTTAAGAAGCAAATCCTGCCTGTGACAAAACCACACAGGTATTATTTGCAAGAAAGAGTGTTTATTCATGAAAGTCGATGGGAATTTTTCTGGTTTCTATAGATCGGGTCCTATTCATTTACAGATGGTGCAGTTCAGAGAATATCCAACCACAGATAAACGCTGGACTTTGTTGATATGATATCTTGTGTCTCTCTGTACTTAAGGGCTTTAGAAATTGATTAACTGAAACCCTTATCAGGAAGGTAACTATTATAATACTCATTTTACTGACGAGGAAAATAGAGCACAAAAAAAGCCTAGCAAGAGACACAAGGTTACACAGTGAATTAGTGGCAGGAATACTGATTCCATCTCCCTGGTCTGACCATTAGATACACTCCCTTAATCAGAATCTTCCCCCAAGCCCTCTGCCTAATTTTACTTGCCTTTTTTTTTTTAAACACATTTTCCCCTGCCTTTCAACATTTTCTAGTCTGGCTGGAAGCTATGGGAAAAACACTGCCTATAGACAAAAAGTTGGCCTCAGCAATATTTTAAGTATGACAAGAAAAAAAAAAATTCCCTTGCTGAAAGAGCATGTCCTCAGAAGATTTTCAGCCTGAATTTGCAGCTTCAGAGAATCTAGCTAAGCCACCGAATAGCTGGGTACTTTATATGAAGCAAACCTCTTAAGGCTTTGGATTCATGCATTATTAGTAGCTTCATTCTATATCTAAGTTACGGCTCCTAATTACTCCAGTATCTTAATGCCTTGTCTTAATGCACTTATCCTTACTGCAGCCCAGTGGCACAGGGCAGTGTTGAGACTCCTGCTCTGTGGACAATTTTTATGTTGCAGAAGACTCCAAAAAATGCAGTCTTCAGAGTGATTATAAGCAGATTCTTACTCGACTTCCCACTCTGAAGGCAGACTTCAGGTTACACCTGGTGATGCCTCCATAAGCTCGGCCTTTTGGGATCTGTACGCCCTGGCCACACAGAGATCAGCCAGGCTGGTGTGGAGAGGTCCCCACAACTTGCAGATTAGATATATCCAGCTGTCTAGGTACATTTTTTGAGAGATCAGGTTAAGTGACTTGCCTGAGGTCACTGAAGAAGTGTGTGGCAGAGAGAATTTCACCATGGTGCTGTGAGCGCTTTCCTAGTTTAGCTACAGTGACAAATTCTGACTGAAATCAGAATTAAATAAGCAGGAAGAGGTGAAAACACCAGCACCAGGACTGTTTCAGGGCTGGAATGCAGGAAAACTTAAAACAGAAGTTGTAAGATAACAACCTATATCTATGTTTTTTCATCCGCCTGAGAAATGTTTCTTCTTGCTCTCATCTCCTAACTCCAGTTTAATGACTAAAATGGACATATGAGCAATCGGCGTTCAGGATGGATCACCTGTACAAGGCAGCCATTCCATTGTAAGTCTAGAGATTGCGCTCCTGTGCCAAGACGTGTCCTCCAGGGCTTTTGGATACCTGAAATGTTGCTAAAATCTTGATCTAGCCCTTTTGCCTGGGGGAAAATTCTACTTGTAATTATTAGGGCCAGGAATGCTCACCTAGTCCAGAAGCCTGACTACTTGAACATTTATCTCCATAAGCTTTGCACTTTAATAAATAATTTACCCCCAAAATGCACTTAAATTAGATCTATAATTCCACCATGAGGCTCTGGTGGTGTGAAGAGACCTCCTGACTTTGCTCTGCTCATTTATAATGCCACCATAAGCCATCAGTGGAATTGCAGCATTATTATTTATAGCACCGCTTATATTGTTCCTTATATCGTTTATTATACTCAATTGGAATGGCCCCAGCTAGTCAGTATGAAAAGATGCTGCACAGTTACCAGCTCAGGCTATTTCTTAGCGCGGAAATGCTACCTTCTTAAGGAAGCAAGGATGTCATCAGTGTAAGGATGGATATAAATCGCCTGGACATCCTGTCCTCATTTCTGCTAGTCCTTCCATTCATTTTTGGGAGTATTAATGGGATGGCTTGGTCTTTTGGTGGTTGCTTCTACTTTCCATCTTGAGGAGGGCAGACTGCACCCCTGGCACTGCACTAACCTGCACAGAAAAGGGGACAAGAAATGGTCACGTATAACCGCGCACTTTTCCCCCGTCTCCTCTCCCACGCTTCGGCACACCATTTAGATCAGAACTACAAATTCTGTCCTCATTACTGTTAGAAGCAGGTTAAAATTACTAAATCAGGGATTCAAAAAAAAGAAAAGTGTCAGATATAAGATCACCTGGGTATCCCCAATGGTTTTTCTTTCCAGATGCGTTATGATAATTTCTAATGACATCATCTTGTGCTATTTTTATTACAGTTTTTTGGTTGGTTTTTTTTTTATTTTAAATGGATAGAACATGAGAGTCATCTCCAAGGGAGAAGGGGAGGGAGGTATGGATGGAGGTGAAGTACTTTGCTTCACTTCTCTAAACCTACTCTTGCAACTTGCAACAGATGTTCAGCATGACAAACCAGAGCCCAGATAATTAAAAGCAGGGTATTTCAACAGGAAAAGTTGCAAGCACAACACGTAATAAGCCATCGCATTGCCGCTGGCCTGCCTTGCCCAGGGCAGTCCTACATGGGTAGGGTAAACACTCTTAAATGCTTAGGAAATTTCTACCTTTCTTTTTTTCCCTCCTCGTTAGCTTGCCTGAATCTATTCCAGTGACCCATTTGTTTCCCTGCATCTCCACCTCAGTGCTGACAGGTTTCACGCTCCCCAGTTTAGCCATTAGCTGTAGGGTTTAGCCTGGACGATTTGTTCCCATAAAATACGGTGCTGACGGGTGCGAAGGCACGGAGCTCTCTGCAGATGCTCCTCTCCGGAGCCGGTGCCAACAGTGCGGCCACGTGCCCGGCTCCCATGGTCTGTTTTTATCAGGCTGCCACGCGTGCCACGGATGCTTGCCACGGTCCCCAGGGACACACTGCCGGAGGGAGCAGCCGTGTCACCCCTGGGGTGCCGAATGTCCCCATCCCACCCACGATGCTTCCTGGCCCCATGGGATCGGCACAAGCAGCTGCCGCTCTCTTGTCTTTGCAATCCAATCTACGAAAAATATACAAAGAAGAAAGGAGTGAAGAGAGAAGCAGGTAAAGGATCAGAGCAGCTAAAAGTAGGAATAAAGAAAATGAGGAGGAAGATTTCATGTTCCTGTGGTTCATGCGCCTGCACAGCCAAGAAAGGCAATGATAATGCAGCACACAGTGGGTGAATACGTCACAAACACTACTCCGGATTTTAGGGCACAGCAGAGTCCTACCAGGAAAAAGGGTTTAAATCTTGCAGCAGGAACAGAGAAAATAAGTCCTCTTGTAACCTCCTCCCTTAAGAAAATACATCAACACTTTGGAATCAGAAGGCCTTTCCAGGTTAATTTAACTTTTTTTTTTTTTCCTGGATTGTGGGAACATCAGAGTTCAATTAAGCAGAGCAACCAACCACCCTCCCCTCTGAAAGCAGCAGGCAGACTCTAGGGATTTCATTTTTATTGTAGAAAAGAAAAAAAAGCAAGGAAGGAGGGGGATATGACTGTGCTACCATGTGGAATCACTCCTTTTACACGGATACCCATCAGCCATATGGAGCTTTGCTTAAACAAATGTAGGGATTGAGGCTTTCAGAGGCAGTTCCCCCTTGTTCTCCTGTGTGGGCAGACCCCGGCAGTGGGACACGGACAGTGCAGGAAGGGCTCGGCACGGGGCAGTGGAGAGTCAACCCCTCTGCTTCTCAGGTTCCCTTCTTAATTGGCTCTTTTGGTTTTCTTCTGTATATTTCTGGAGAATTAGAAGTCAAACCAGGGAAGTTAGGTAATGAGCCAGGCTCAGGGGAAAGATCAACTGCCCAAGCCCCTAGGTTTCTCTCTGTGCCCCTCATAACAACCCAGTACAAACCTGCAGCACTTCAAGCTGGCTGAGATGGCTCAGCAAAGCAGGATGGGGAGGTTTAAGAGGCAAAATATACTTTTCTTCATTGCAAAAGAACTGAAAGAAAACAAACAATAGAGCTAGTGTTTCTGTCTTATAGCTGGAGAAACTAAAGCTTGGAAAGAAGGCTGTACCCAAAGTCATAGAGAAGGGTCAGTGCCACGGTCAATTAAATAACCGAGAGCTCTCAACTCTGTCACACTGGCTGCTGAGCTCGGAAGAAGGTTTTGCATCCTTCGTTTCTCTCACTGCTCCGGGGGAGATCTGTCCAGGCGCACGTGCTGCCCTCAGCACACAGCAGGATGGACCCCAGGCCCCAGCGCCGGATGAATCAGGCACTGCCTCCATCCCCGGCTCGGTGTCCTCTGACCAGCAAGAACATTTCCCAGCTGCTCAGGACATTGATGCTAATAGGGCTGTCTGCAGGTCCTACTTGCTTTTAACAGGGCAAAACCTTTCCGGGCAAGTGGTGCATGATCAGAAATGTCACAGCAATCAGCTTGTGGCATGACGTGGGTTGGAACAGCAGACCAAGCTTGGGACCATTTTCTTAAGCAGATGTGTGAGGGGGAAAAGAGGGCTCTGCATTTGCCTGTGGAGACACCAATGACTGAATAGTGGGGGCAATCAGGCCAGAGAGAGCTTCAGCTGATGGGGGTTTGTAGGAAGGCAAGGCTTTTTTCCCTCTGTGGTTATCTTGCTGAATGTTGTAAATTTGGTGGACTGAGCAAATGACCATCTGGGATTTTTATGTAGAGATATATGTCATTAAAGAGTTATTCAATTCAGCCCCAAAGTTAGCTGTGTGTCATACGTTTGATGTCTTTTCTTCTATCTCTAAAAAGTAGTTATATTAAGAATAAAAGATCTTGAAAATTAAAAAAAAAAATAGTAAAAAATAATCCCTTTCAGTCTCTTGTATATCAAAGGGGTTGTTTTGGCCACTTACCTTGGCTTTCTGTCATTGTCATTTGCTGTGTCTGGTTTGGAGCACGGCAGACAGAGAGGGACGTGTAGAAGTCCTTAATGTCTGTGAAATTGGACAATTGGCTATGCAGCCATCCCTTAGAAGTATTTCTAGCCCTTTTGGTTCCTGGCTGGGTACTGAAAATGGCGATGGAAGAAAGAAATGTCTATATATGTAGCAAAGCTTTGAAAAAAAGGGCGGGGGGAGCATTGAATGTGGGACATGGAAACATGAAACTTTCAGTTTCCGACAGACTCAGCTGAGTCTTTATCCCCTCTCTTCTCACCATTCAGAAGCCCAAGTAATTTTCCAAGCATGGCTCATACAACACCCTACTAAAAACTAAGCTTCTAATGAAGTTTCACATTTTGTTGGCATCAGGCATAAGGACTTTTTTTACATGGAACTGTAAAAAAAATGCTGCCATACAGCCTTCTTTCCTCAAAATTGAGAAAGCTCATTCCGCTTTATGGATTATCCCAGTTTGGAAAGACAAGAAAGGAAAAGCTGTTATTACTTTGCTCCTTTGCTGTCACTGAACTTTCCATGAATTTCAGTCTTTTCCTCCTGTGATGCATTGCTCCTCTTGAGATTCCAGCCCAGCCCAGAAGGGACTGTCAGTGCAATCTGTCCTCTAGATATGAAAGGAACAGACTAGATCCATCAGCACTTCAGTGCTTTTACCCCATAGCCCTGTTCACTTCAGTGTTTTTTAGATTATGCTGTAGCTGTTTAGACTCTGCCCTTGCTTCACAGGTGAACTTTGCTGTCAGGTAGATAGAAATGATGGAAAAGTTCTGTTTTTTTCTCAAGAATTGCAGGCTCTTTTTGTCTATTCATCTGTTGATAGGTACATTTTCTCTCTTACTAACTTGGTATATCCAGACAGGATGATATTTTTTTCCCTGAAACATTACCCAGCCAAATCCTGCAATAAATGGCTATCCCTTCAGAAGATTCTGAGATAGTGATTGTAGGACTCTTGAAAATCTATCTGTAAGGAGCAAAGGGTTTGAAATCACCACTGTGATTAAGCAACCAACATCTCGCGCTCTGGTTTGGGGTAAAAAGGTGCATGAAAAAAAATATCATACCTTGCAATAAGAGCTGTTCAGTGATCAGGCCTCTGCAGTCTTTTTAAAATGACCTGAATTTCTATTTAAATTAGTTAAACTTCACTCACCAGCTCAGACAGTAAAGGGTAGTGCAGTACAGGGAGGCCATACAACGGGCATGGACACAAATACAGCTGCATGATACCACCATCAAGCCACCATGATGAGTTTGGGGCAGAAGACTACAGCCTGGACCATGTGGTTTCTGGTGGAATCACGGTCAAGGGGCTTGACAGGCTTCCCTGTGAGTACTGAGCCATCTCAGAGATCTTTATTAGCAGCAGGAGCCTAACGGCAAACTTTTCAGCCCATGGGAAACCAGCCTCACTTTTTCATTTTGTAAACTTTGAAAATAACATTTGCCATCACCTCTCTCTCCAAGTTTTTAGGTTTCTCTGTCACAAATCTCTCTGAAGTGGGGTCTGATTTCACTCAAACTCTTGCCTATTTTGGAGTGAAATTTCAGGTGACAAGAGGGTGACAAGTTCCCCTAGAACTTCTGTATTACCCCGTAGTCAGCAGGAATTAAATTGTCTGACTATGCCCTCCCCTTGGGGACCTCACTGAAAATTAGATGTATCTCTCATGAGGACCTCCCAGCAAGCACAACTGAAATATCTTTGTGACTGCAGTAGCTCTGTAATGAATGAATTAATTGATTTCACCCTCAGCTGCTTCTTCATCGACCCCGCTGGCCCCACAGTGGGGAAGAAGCTTTGTTCCAGTTCCAGTTCCCCTCAAAGCCCTGTTCTATTTAAAGGCAGATAACATGGCTTCGGGGCTCAGGGTGGGAATCCAAAAAACCTTAGCTTTGGGTGATAGCCAGATGGGTCATCAAGCTCCACAGTGAGTTTGGACAGAAGGATGAGAACTCGCACCTTTCAGCCATCCCCAAGGTCTCCATTACAGGTGGAAAGCCGGTCTGATGTTCTAATAGTGCATCTACCTCGATCTGCATATTGTCCACATGACTGTTTAAAGAGCTTGCCTGGACATCTCTGGGTCTCCAGGCAGCCCCAGTTCTCCCCTTACTTCTTAATCCAAATTATCTTCTGGGAGAACAGTTTAGGACTCATATCAGAATCCTTTCCATCTTTCAAAGTGTGATGTGTCCAGCTCTTCCAGTCTCTGTGACCAGCAAGGTGACCATAGATATCACATGGACGGGGCAGACTTCTACATCTAACCTGGCAAACGGCAGGACTGCGCATGTGAACTCAGAAAAAAAGGTGGAAGGATTCATCAATGTCTCATTTACAGGCAAACAGCTCCCCCTCGAGTCAATGCCTGAGGGCACCATCTCAGGGTACTTCGCACAGGCTGCTCAGGCTGGGATAACAAAGCCATTAAATTGCTACAGAGAAAGCCTATGGGACTCGGGTCACCGCAGAGCTGTTAAAAACCTGATTGTTCTCATACCCTGGAAAGCAAGTCACACCCTGCTGAAGGTCTTCTATATGGCATCAGATATGACAGCTTCTACTTGGTGTGCTCCAGTCAACAGAGAGCAGCTCTAGAAGTTACATCCCCACAAATTTTAACCATGGCTCTGAAGCAACTCTTCTATGTCTTTGAGCAAATCATGTGGCTTCTGCCGTGCCTCAGTTTCCCTGTTGTGTTCTCCAGCTCTAATCAGATTCTCTGTCCATTGCAAAATACATGATCTCATATATTGCTTCTCTTCTGGAAAATATTACTTCTATTATATCTCTGCTTTAAATTTAAAAATTTAATATTTTAATTAGTTTTTCAAAGGAACGCTTCAAACATTTGAATGTTTAAATGTTCAGTACGCTGCTGTTCTACCTTTAGTGAAAGCATTGAGATTCTTGATTTTGTCAAGTGGACATGGACATTATGCAGAGTCTCATATCTTGTGGAAGTTAAAATATTCCTTCTCAATTTGCAGATGAAAACAGATATTGAAAAGTGGAATTCTTCTCCTGGGTAAAGTCTGCCTTTTGGACATCTGCAATCTTAATTTCTGGCTGCTAGCAGCATCATGAAAGGGTTAAGAACGAGATCCTGAATCCCTCTTTAGCAATGCCCCTATTATGTAGGGCTTCTGGGTGAGCCAGTAACAAAGGATTAAATCCGTCTCTTGTTAGTAGATGCCACCTGCCTCAGGACACAATGTTTAAAGCACACAGCTGTATTGTAATCGTTTTTATTGTGGTGACATCTGAGAACTGCAGGTGCAGATGAGATTTTGCTGGTATTGCTCATTGTGAAAAGACAAAACAAAAAAGTCAAAGCACTCGTAGTGTAAATACAGCGCAAGGGGACACGAGGATGGATTCACACAGGTCAGGGAAGGACAGAGCAAAGTATGCTTGGTCCAGCTCATGGGTTTGCCCTCAGCCACTTCCTTGGGTTTAAAGATCCAGCAAGTGCCCTGGTGCTCCCTGCAGCAGATGCTGAACGGGGCACCCAGGAGCAAGGGGTTTAGGGGGAGGAAGGTGTCACATCTGCAAACGTATTCTGGACATGGAAGAGGAATCAAGCCCCAGACTGCATTGCCAAGGAAGGAATGGATGAATCTTAGGGAGAACATTGTAAGGAAGCTTCAGATACCTTTGGAAAGCTGCTCACTGTGTCTCAGGCCTGTCTTCACTCCTGTTTTTCCCTTGTTCTGTTTCTACTCTAAGCCACGTGGATGGGCTGCATTGGAAGGCATGTCATTATAGCTGCTGCAGAGGAAAAAGGCTTTGTCCCAGAGTTAAACAGGAGCTATGAAAACAGTAAATGGGATGTCCTTGTGAAGGAAGGAGAGGGAATACTAGAACCACCGCTAGCCTGCCCACATCCCCTGCGCCCTCTATTTCCTGATCCATTTCCAGCTGTGCCACCCTCAGAGATGGTTTGGATTCAGCATCCAGGACAGACCACCCAAGGCCAGCTCGGCACCCAGGGTTGCCCTCAGCAGATGTCTGCCTCAAAATAGGAAAGAGCTGCTCCTCAGCGTGACTGAAATACTGCCCAGGCTCCTCTCGCTCTTTCTCCTCACTTCTTTTTCTGCTGTGTTTCACTTTGGTGGAAGAGAATTGGTTTGACTGTATCTTCCTCGTAGACATTAAACACCTTTCAAAGCAAGGTCACATTCCCTGGAGCTAAGACAACACACATGAAGATCACAGTTCAGGCTGGGTTTGCTGCCTTCATTGCAGATAGGGAGCTGCTACTCCATGTCATGAGGGTTTCTCTCCAGACAGCATCACAGCTGGGTTTCGGCAGGGATGGAGTTAATTTTCCTCTCCATAGCTGATGTGTTTTAGATTTTGTATGTGAGGAATGTTGTTAAACGCACTGATGTTATGAGTTATTGCTAATGACACCAAGGACACAGTCCAGTTTTCCATGTCTCACTAAGGTGCAAGTGCAGGGAGCTGGGAGGGATACAGCCAGAACAGTTGACCCAAACTGGCCAAAGAGAGTATTCCATGCCAGAAACGTCACGCACTGTACTTAAGTGGGGGTTGGCCGGGGGGACATCTCTCACTCCCTCTTGCTCTTTTGCTTGCTGCTCGGTTTTGTTTCCATGATCACTGCTTGGGATGTTGGGTGGTGAGAAATTGTGCATTTTTCATTTTGTATATTTTAGCATCCTTCTATTCTGTTATTATTGTAATTTCCCTTTGCTATTCTAGTAACCTGACTTCATCTCAATCCACAAGTTTTCCTTTTCTCCCAATTCTTTCCCCAATCCCGTCAGGGAGGGGAGGGAGAGCGAGAAACTGTATGGTGACCAGGGCTAAACCACAACAGCAGCTCAGCATCCTGAGTTTCCACGAGGAGGATCGGATCTTGTAAGCCCTCTTTTCCTTCCATGTGCATGTCTGTTAATAGATGTGTCAGATCTCCCCGGTAATCTAGGAGCTGGGTGTCTGCATGGTTCTTTGGGGTTTTTAGTATGCACCCACAGATTATTGTTTCCAAGGAGAAATAACACATCCGTGGCAGTGAGACAGCACGGAGAGGTACAGCCTTGAAACAGGAACAACTAATGATCTGTGGCAGACAGACACGGCCCGGACAAACCGCTGCACAGCATCGTACATGCCAAGCGGGTTCCTGGCAGCTGGTTCATCTTCCCATGTCACATTTGCTGTTTGAAATAGAGGAAAAAAAACACCCATGAGTTTATTTCCAGCGCCTCTCCCTGTTAGACGGGTGACCTTTTCATAGCTCTGGAGGGCAAGGGAAAAGGCAGCCTACAAAGTGTTCAGATGGTGCTTGACAAATGAAGATATGTAAACCAGGCGAGGGACGGCAGCACCGAGCTGGGGAGAGGCAGGCATCGTTAGGGGCCGGGATTCCTGCCTCGTTAGCAGGGGAAATGTTTGCTGTGGCTCCCATGTTGAGGAAGGGCAGTGGGGGCTAAGAGCTGGGGTGGGACAGTGCACAGGTTGGGATGGAGCACTGCGGATAGTTTATCCCATCTGGGGGAAGGATGCCAGCCTGGCAGCTCCCTCTCACTGGAGCGCAGCTCTGCTGACAAAGCACTGGGGAGAGCACAGAGGGTCTTGCATTGCTTCATGCTGTCCCCCCTGCTGAGCAAAGAGCAATTTTTCCCCCATGACGCCACCCAGCACACTCTGAGTTTCCACCTCTTATCATCCATGTGTGGTACCCACCACAGACGCATGCAGGAGCCAGATCCTAGAGCTAACTTCGAGCTCACAGTCAGTGCTGTGGACCTCGTACAGAGCCCACAGTGGTCACAGCTGCCTGGTTTGGTGTCTTCTGGCTGCTTCAGTCATCGCTTTAGAAAAGGCTGTTAAACCTGGAAGGGCAGAATGTTTGTAAATGCCAATTTTGTGCCAGTGTATGCAACTCATTTGTACACATTAATCCCTGCTTCAGAGCATCTCGGTCTCCACCTCCCCTTGCGCCTCCTGTGCCCAGAGCAAGCAGAATATCCCAGCTGGCCAGTCAGACTTTCCCTGTTGGCTTCTCATAGGCGCCAGCCTCCTCAGCCAGCTCGTGCATCGTTCCCACTGCACCCCTTGTTGCTGCTGATATGGGAATCTGGGCTAGGAAAGGGTTTCCTGGAGCCAACAATAGCTGTGTCTAACCCCTGACTCACTCCAAGAGGGAGCCGTTCAGTTCTGGAGTCCACCTCATCTGATCTATCAGAAAGAGTTTGTAATCTGCCCGATCCTGACTGTACCCCCTCAGCAAGGCTTGAGCGTGGTGGATGCAAACATGACTTTCCACTGGGTGAGCTAAAAGAGCTGGAAGCAATGACTGCTTGGATTACACCACACAACAGCTTTGTGATTTGTACACAATGAGAAAATTGGACTGGGTTTGGATTTGCAGCTATAGGTAGCTCAGATTATTCTGCATCACTCACTTCTGGGAATGGCCAGTCAAGATGAGTTTTGGTTCAGTAGCTTGTGTTTTCTAAAAGTTTTCTTGATAGAAAATGCGATTCACCGGTTGTGGATTTTCTGGCTAGATATAAAGTTTGCAAACAGATCTGCTCTCCTAGAGATCTCTTCCTGAATTGCAGTTGTTCTAAAATAAGAATCAATACAATGTTCAACCCAAGCTGCAAGGCACTTTTTTTAAAATCAGAATTCCTCCTCCAACCCCACCCCAAACGCTCCTGCTGACAGATTTGGGGATTATTTTTTCTCTTCAAAGTGGGGGGAAAAAAAAAACAAAAACAAAAAACACAAACAAAACACCAAACAGTTTCTCTGTTGGTTTTCCATTGAAGACAGGAAACCAACAAGTTTTTCTCGCTGGCTTTAAATGAAATGCCTCTGAATTTCCACATGGGAATGAGGTAGGTAGATACTATCCCTTACACACAGTCCCCATACAGGATCCAAAGTTGAGGACCCACAGATTCTTTCCTCAATGGAGAAAAGATTCAGTTGATTTCCTCCTCCTATCCCTTTCATTGTCTCTCTGCCTTTTGAGGTATAGCCAACACCAGAAGGAGAGTGAAATAGAGTGAAAAAAGCTATTCTGCGTCTTGCCAGCTCAGTTGGAAACAGGAAGTGCTGGAAATCTCCCAGCCAAGCCTGGCTCTGGAAGATCTCCAGCCCACTTTGAGGCCTGAGGCTCCAAAGGTTCTGCGAAGCAGCTGAACTTCTGGGAAATGCCACATACAACCCAAAGACTTCAGCTGTGTGAGTAAAGCAGGGTTGGGTGGGGAACTAGGGGAGAGCACACACCTGCCTGGAAAAAAAAAAAATTACTCCAGAAAGTCTGCATTTTACATGTTCTCCTAGGTCCATACTCATTTATGTGAATGTTGATAAACTTGATTGCAGGTTTGCTAATGAGTAATTTTGGGGAAGTCATGGTTGTCTTTCTGCTCAGAATGTACTGGTGAGGATGAGGATGAAAAGAAAGCAGGAGGATTGATAGACCATGCACTCACACAGTATATTGGACAGACGTGCATCCTCCATCTAGATATCCACAAATCTTCAGATGCAGAACTACAATTCGCTCAAGACATTAG
>JAAGAY010143997.1:0-67727 GCA_011801015.1 Ardeotis arabs | reverse complement strand
CGCGCCCCGCCCCGCCGCTCGCCAAGTGACCACCCTCGGGACGCGAGCCATCCCACGTGACCACCGCGTGACTCCCCCTCCCTCACGCGGCCGCCTTCCGCCCGGAAGCACGCGCCGCACCGCCCGCTCTTGGGCACGTGACGCGGACGCCGCTCGTCCGTGAGGTGTTGTGCGCCCGTCACGTGTTCTCCCCCCTCGCCCCCTCTCCCGCCCGGGCCTCCGTGCTTTCCCCGTGCCGTGGGAGGGCTGCGCGCATGCGCAGGCGGGAGCTGTCATCCACGCAGGGAACGAGGCGTCCCACGGGCACGGAAAGTCCCCGGGGACCAGGGGCGGCGGCGGCAGCAGCAGCAGCAGCAGCAGCAGCAGCAGCAGCAGCAGCAGCAGCAGTGTCGGCGGGAGCGGACCTGCACTGCCGCTGTTCCCTCTCCAGCTCGGCTTCCCCTGGCTGTGGCTGCCTGCCTGACCCTCTCCCGGACAGGTGCGAGGCGCGCTCCCAGCCGGGCCGGGCGGCGGCGGGTTTGTGGGGAGGAGGTGTGGGGCGGCCTGCCGGCTGGCTGGGAAGGCGGGGTACGCTGTGCCTGGGCTAGGGGCGAGCGGGAAGAAAGGGGAAAGCCGAGGAGGGCGAGGGGTTAACGGCGATGGGGCAGGGCGGTGTGGGGCAGGGCCGGGGCAGACAGGGCCGGGCCGGGCCGGAGAGCGGGGCGGCGGCCGGGCGGTGGCTGGCCGGGCTGGCCCCGCCGGGGCAGGTCGGGTGCGAGGGGCGGAGCGGCCGCCGTGCCGCCCGGCGGCCCCGGGCTGGGGTGCGTGAGGGTTCGGGACCTCCCTGCGCGGCCGGCGGGGAACCAGTCCGAGGGCTTTGCGTTGCGAGGGAGTGGATGGCGGCGGGGACCGAGCGGAGGAAGCGAAACCGGCAGGTGTCGGAAAAGCGCGTCCCGCCTTCCTGCCTGTGGCCGGCGGTTCTGGGGCAGGGCAGTCGGTGGCAGCGGTCCGAGAGATCGGGCGGTTTCCCCGGGTGGTCAAAGTGGAAGGACAGAGTGAAAACCAGAGTTACCCGTGTCCGTGTCTGTCTGGGCTGTGACGAAATTCGATGGACTCTCCAAAGAGCCCTCTTACTTACAAAATATAGCCGCGTTGGTACAGCTTGTTCGTTTCCGCGTGTCGTTAAGGCGTTCCTGAAAGTTAACAGTTGTAAAGTGTTAGAAAAACACTTTAAGGCTGTCTTCTGAGCGAAATACTCAGTTAAGCGCCGGTTCCACGTCTGTCTGTCTGTCTGTGGTTGTAGTGCTCCACGCTTTCAGAACCAGTTTCGGCATCGGGGCTTCAATAGCCTTCTGTTAATGAGCCTTTTCTGCAGTTGATTTTAACTGGCAATCTAAAACGAGAAGTGTATACAAAGTATTTTTTTCTGCTAGGTTAACTGTGTTAGGAAAAATACTAGGTGTCCTTTTTTTTTTTGTAAGATTTATACTAGCTCAGAGATTAAGCAGTATTTATTTTTTATATTATGAAATAGCAGATTTATGATTCTTTGCACTCTTTTCTGAGATATTAAAAACAGCAGCAACGGAAGCTACCTGGTGGCTACTAAGCCAGCAGTTTTTAAGCTGGAACACTTTCCACGAGAAAGAAGCTTGCTGACAGCCTAAGGCAATTTTTTTTTTTTGTCATCCTACAGTGTTTTTTTTTTGTTAGCATTCTTAATGAACAAAGAATGTGAAAATGACTGTGGTATAAAATTTGTTTTGGGCTTTGCCCGTGTTTTTCCTTGAACTGTGGTAACTAGCTGATAGCATTGCTTCACAGAATTATGTTCCAAAGACAAGACAATGGAAAACACAAGCATGATTTACTTTTGTATTTGAAATAAGGGTAAACTGAACCGCTGTCATTTGTGCTTATGTTACTCTCAACTTGGGTTTGGAGTGGTGCTGATGTTATTGATTGCTGGTAACTAATGTTTTTCTTTTAGCTGAGTGAAGATACAGATGTGTGTAAGTGCAGTTTCCTTTCAGGGGACTGACCCAGGAAACAGTATGTCTTTTTCAAATAGGTAGACGTGATTAAATAGCCATTGGATCAGAGCTAAAGGTGATGTGTATGAGGGAAAAACCTTTAGTCAATGTTTGTTCAAAAAAAAAAATCTGATTTGGTCTCTGTTTTTTTTTTTTTTAATGGTAGATATGATGAAAAAATATTCAAGTCCCTTCATTTTTATTTCTTAATTATTGATGAGTATTGAGTACAGAATTTTGTATCTTGGCCTGGTTTCTAAACAAATCAGGTAAACAGTTCTGCACCAAATCTAGGTGCATGATTAACTGACTAATGCATTCACATCAGAAAATTATATTGTCAAGTGCTAATTATTAGAACCTTCTTCAGCTATTATGAACAAGCACAGTACTGATTAAAAAAATGGGTGATTTCCTACCTAAGTTTATTAAAAAATATTTAATTGAGTAGATTTAGAACTTTCTCAGTTGAAACAGCTCTTGATTGGTCTACTTCTTAGTTCTGCAGTTGATTAATTTTTCAGTTTTTTTATAGGTGTCTTTTGCTGGGATGTTTCATCAGCGTGATGCTGAACAGAATGTGAATGGGGTATATGGTTGTGTTAGTTTTGGTCAGACTTTGTTTGATGAAGGTGGTATTTTTATCCTACTGCTCCCCAATGTAAATAAAAAGACCCCAATACCTTTTTGAGACACATTTTTAGTATACATGGAGCTTCAAAGGGAGCGTGTTTTGCTGTATTTCTTCTAATACAAGATATTTTCAAGTTCTCTGATCACATGAAAGGTTGAAAAGATGATGTTCTGAAATGTTAAGATTTTAATACTTACCTAGTAAAAAATCTCTGTAGTCACTGGGTAGGTTAATATTTTGTATCTCAAAATGAACAAATTACGTGTTGTGTTCTTTTCTTGATTTTCATTTAGATTCGTAGACTGACTTGTAATATATTCTGAAGAAATACAGTATTTTATACTTAGAAAGTAGTAATTGTTACGTAATCAAATCACATAATGAAGGTATTCATAACAGTTTGCTGATCTGAAGTCCAGCATGTGTTATAAACTCTTAATGTAGTTTTGGTATATAAAGTTAGGATGTACTTCAGTTTTTTTTAGGTGGCATTGTGTATCATAATTCGTTCTGTTGTAGGCTTGTGTTTTCCTCCAACTTTATTTCACCTGCTTAAAATTGTGGAGTTACACATAGCAGATGAGTTGTTAACTTTTCTGTTTGAGTAGTCCTAGTACTGAGTTATGCAAACATTCATTTTAATCCTTAATTCTGTTTACATCTAATGTTTGCGGGATAGTCTACTTAGGACAGTATACCCTAAAAAGTGAGGACAGTGTATGTAAACAACAGATTAGAAAAATTGTCAGGATTTTTAACTTAAGGTGTTAAAATTGCAAGAGTTAAAGTTCAAAATACATCTTCTTGTAAAGACTGAATACTGAAAAAAAAAATTGGTGTCTGATCAGTTTCACTTTCTGATTCTCAGACATGACAGTATACTTCATTGACTATTGCAGATATTATAGGGGAGTTTTACAAACAAAGTCTGTTCCAGTTCCTTTGTGACATTTCTGCCTGTAAAATATAGAATCACTCGATTGAGGCTGTTGTGATTTAGCTTAGTAGATTTATGATTTCCTCCTGGGTTTCGTCTAATGAAGTTTAAATGCTAGTTGTTAGTGTGTAGCTCATCTCTAAGAAGACCCAGATAAGTATTCCTCTAAATAATACATGCTGTATGACAAAAATTACTGTGCTGGGTCAGGTTTTGTTTCACAGTTTATTTCTTTGCTCAAAACATAGTTTATAAGTTACTAAAATGGTAGATGAACCTATGGCTTTGGAGTGGGATAAATAGCTTATAATCATAAACTGTTTTGAAAAAAGAGAGTGATTTTAATTTAAAACTAAAATTAAAATTGGGGAAATGTGTAAAAGTCTGTAAACAGAGCTATGAATAGAGGCGTACAAATAAAAGCATTTAAGAAACTGTAGGTTTTAGGAATCGAACTCTTCATGTTTGAGTTTGATTTCAAATGGAAGTATTCAGAGTATTTGATTTGAATAAATGATGACAAATGTTTCAAAACTGAGATCAGTAAAAATATCTAAAATTTGGAAAAATATTAGTTAATAATAGAGGAAAAACTTTTTCTTAGCTGATTTGTTGCCTTCAGAGTTGTAGATATGGCTTATGTTTGCGTTGATGAAACTTCTAAACTCACAATGTTCTTTTGTTGTCCCTCTCTGGATTTACTGAGAGACAAATCTTTGCAGATTCCTACTGTACAAATATTATTCGTATAGTTTACTTTTCATTTAACTTTTTTGCATCACAAAGTGATATGATGTGCTAGAGCTGCAAGTTCAACAGAGGCCCAATGTTGATTCTTTTGCCTTGCTCCTTTTGTCTGTTACAGTATTGTGGATTAGAGCCGTGTGGTTCCTGGATACTTGTCTTTAAGTTCATTTTAAATAGTCTGCCTCTAGTATTAAATGTTCTACCATTTAAGGGGCCTGTGATCAGTTTGGAGTGAGGAGGCTTTTGGTCACGTGAGCTAAGCATATGATCCTTTCTCCACTGCTGTGAGCATTGTAGCAGTCCACAGAAGTGCAGTACGACTTTACTGTCCATGTGCTTTTTAGTCATGTGGTTCACTTCAGCATGCATACTTCCAGTCGTAACAGCAGAAAGACAAGGCATGCATGACTCTTCCCTGGCCACTAGATATTGGGTCTTTGGTTATTTAGAACAAGTTGTAAGGGTAGAGGAATCACATGATGTCTTTGAATTATAAAATCTTTTATGGGAGGGAAAATGCACACTGTGAAGGTTAATAGTAGCTAGAACTTATTGTGTTCAGAAATGTATTCTCAGGTGTGCCATAAGCAGCTTGTCATGTAGACATGACATGTCAGATGAAACTAAAATGTGAAATATTAAAAATATACAGAAGGAGATGTATCACCTAGCATATTGTTGATTGTGGGCTACTTTGTCATGAGGTGTTTTGCATATTAAAGGCTGACAAATGTTCAAAATAATGGGAAAAAAATCCATCAAAGTCCACAAAATGCAATAATATTCTCCTTGTCTAAGGATTCCTTGATCTGCATGTTGCTGAAGATTGAGATGGTATTATTGTAAGCTACCTCTGCGCTTACTTTTTTCTAGCTATCTACTGTTAGCAACTGTGGAAACTTGATAGGTCTGACTTGCTGTTGCTGTTACTGAAGGCTGTTACGTGCTGTTTCCAGCTAGGGCTATGGATTTCATACCTATATTTTCATTAGAAGGAAGTAAAAACTCATGAAACGTGAGTTGCAAGTAAAAATAAAAAAAAAAAGTTGTTTTTTTTTCTTCTTGCCCTTTCTCCCAGATCAATTGTTTCAAAACATTTTTGCGTGCTGTGTGCCTGACATAGAGGAGAAATGTCTATGGAATGAATTCAGGTCATTTTTCAGTTCAATATTTATGGTTTCAATATAGGTAATTGTTGTAATTTTGAAAGTAATTGCTCTAAGGGTAGTGCCAAGGCATAGAAATGTGAATTTGAAATGAAGTTTGTCAAACTATTCAAATTGAGATGGTTTTAGGAGCTTCAGAATATGGTTACCTATCCAGATTCCTGGTTTGTTAAGTTTTCATAATTGGTGAAATACTTTAATACTCCTTACTTAATACTCCTGGAATTCCTGATAAGTAGTATCTTTTTCTTTTTCTAAGCCAGGTACACAAACTAGGCAGACGCTTACTTTTATTAAAGGAACAATTAAAACGTAAATATGTCAAATTACATTACTATTTGCATGCTCAGGAATAGCTGGATATGCAAACTATGCTTTTATGTTTCCGATTGCCTGAAAGTAATTCCTGTAGCTAGTTGTGGACCATGCATTATTGCACTAGCTTACATCTCTGAATTTGCTTTATCAAACAATATAGGGAGTTGGATGGTACCTACTTACAGATTGTGCTAAAACCTTTTCTAAAATGATGTAGGAAAATGCAGAAGTGAATGTACCTATATCTGTGATAAAAATAAATTACTGAATGAGCTTGTGGAGTTTTTGCTTATGTTGTAAATAAAATTGCTGTTTAGAGTACTATAGATTAAGACCTAGTTTTCTACTACTTGTTTCCTTTCCAGCTCTTGCAGAGCTGATTGTACAAATGTCTTACTTTTGCAAATAGGGGGTTAGTAGAAGAAATTCAGTTTTCCTCAAGTTTTGTCAATAAAGTGTTTTTATTGAATGATTCCTAAAAAATGGTGGCTAGTACTTTGTAGTGTGAATGCTGTGTCTTATTTTTTAAATTGAAAACTTTTGTGTTTGACAACTGTTTTCAAATAGATTATTTTGTGTTTTCTTTCAGATTGGCCTCAACAAAATGCTGTAGCTTTTTGTGCATGCCTTTCTCTGGACAAATTTATTTTCTTCTTGTTAGTTATTTGAAACAATTTCTCAGGATGACTTAATTTTTCCTCAAACATTTGTTGTCCCATGGTTAGTGTAGGTGAGAATTTGCAAGAAAAGAAAAAGGGAAAAGTGTTACAACTAATTTATCTGTGAGAAGTGATGACCTTCAAAGATTTGTTCTTTTTTTTTCTTTCTGTCTTCCTTATTTTTCTCATTTACTGTAATTATATGTAATTTGTTTAATTTGGACTGTCGAGTAAAGGTTGTGAACATTGATATTTTGTATACTGAATGCAGAGAAATAATAAAATAACCTGATCTTCCAAAATATGAGCAAACTTGTTTTATCACGCAGGTATGATGCAAATGACCGATGGTTATTTAGTGATTTGTTAGATAATAATTTTGTGTATAGCAGAGCAGACGTAGAAGGCTGTGCTTTTTTTTTTCCTTTCTTGTTCAGCAGTGCTTTCAGTACAGAATCTGAAGTGGGCACCGTTTGGCAATCAAGAGATGCCTCCCACAAAGCATCTTTGGCAGAACAGTTGCGTATAGTTGTGTGTAGTTTAAAGCCAGAAAGTTTTGGTTCCCTGCTGGTGAGGGCTGGTACTCAGAGTACTGCTTAGTTCATCTTACAGTGGAAACAAAAAGAAGGTGAATACCCTTCAGAGAAGATCTGAGAGATGAGTATTAAGGCAGAGAGAGAGTACTGTAATACTGAAAGTTGGTTTCAGGTAGTGAAGACTACATTTTTTGTGCATTTTAACCAACTGCAAATTAACATGCACTGTTTTTCTAATGTGTCTTATTCTGTTTTAATAGAGTATTTTCTAGTTGTATGAATCAGTACCTTGCTTGTAATTTGTTTAAACACAATTACTACTTTGGGTTTGTATATCAGGTATCAAATAAATGAAACTTGGAAGATGTTTTCTAATTTGAGGGATAAAATATTCTGTGTTCTTGTGAGGGTGTAGAGGATTCTGCATGGAGTAATAGTGTTTAACAGATAACTCTTCCACCAATAAATTATATTTAGTATCCTGACAACTTTAACAATATATTAAGGTGTAGGCATTACAAAAAGCAATGCAGTGTTTTAACAGGGGAGGCTGGAAACTGTAGCTTCCTGGTACTAATTTGGATAGTTGAGATTCAGTTGACTGTGCTGGGGTATAGAGGTTCTTTCATTTTCTTAGGATATAGAAGAAACAATTCTGTAGATTCTGCACTTACCAAACAGTCATGCTAAATAAGGTGAGTGATCAAGCATGTAATGTGGCACACTTCTGTTCTGTAGATGTTAACTGTAGATGTTAACTGTTCTGTAGATGTAGTTAACTCTTCCCATATCTGACCTTTGCTACTAATGTCAAAGAATGCAGAAAGTTGTATTTTTCTTTCTCTTTTCTGGTGTGTGGGTTTTTTTTTTTTTTCCTTTTACTTTGGCAGACCCTGAAAAGTTTATTGTAGTCTTTTGTCATCTTTTTGTTCTAGTAGTTAATGTACATATCAAAATATTGAGTTTGTGATGTTTGTACAAGCTGTGCAATTTAAATATTACAGGATTTGTTTAAAAAGCACTTTCCCCCATCATCATAACTGGTGAAATGCGTTTGCATCTTGTATTATGTAAATACTGGTAGTATTAATGAGATTTCATCTTGCTATGAGTGTATGAGGTTTCCTAGTGTGGTACTTTGACATTTTCAAATAGGTTAATTAGGTTTCTCAGGCCACGTACTGATATAGATGATTAAACTTTGCTGACCTCACATTTCCACTCCTGTAGTATTAAGACAAATATGGCATTAGTATACTCCTGGCTAATGATTTGAAGGTCTTTTGACAAGGCCTGACAATAGTTATAACATTTTTCAAAGGAGGATAGGGTTCTTTAACCCAGCTATTGGCTCTTCACCTGGCAACTTTGGACAAGTTACATACTTGCATTTTATCTAAATTTTGCGCTGTTTAGTCTGACACGTTTCAAGACATAGGCAAACTATGTGGTCACCAAGAAATTCAAGCTTTATGAGTAGGTTTTGCAGTTTGTTGGATCAGGCTCATAGCTTTAGCTTGTTTGACTAAAGCTTTCCCATGATTAGCTAAAATGCTTCTTTCTTTGTGTTATGCGAAGTGCTAATGCTTGCTCATTTGAGTGGAGTGTGTCTTCTTATTTGTTCATGTTGCTATCTGCTTTTCTAGATAGTCACGAGCAACCTTGAAAAAGTGCAGTGCTGTCTTGCAAGGGGAACAGAAAGTGACTGATTACAAAGGTTGATATTAGGGATTTAAAATAACTGTAAAAACTGACTATATGTGTATGACTTGTATTTTTATTTTATAATGTGCAGCCTAAATGGACAAACTTCCCTTGTTTCTGTAACTTTATATTTACGAATGACTTGCATGTTTTCATGGTGTAGTAAGTAAAAACTGTGGAAGTTTTATTTCTCAGCTTGTACAGCTCAGTAGTATCGCAGAATAGGTAGTTATGTATACACCTAAGTGGAATAATTAAGACAGTGATAGTATGATTGCAGGGTAGATTTAACTTTAGAATGACATTTTAGTTGTTATATTCATGGCTGCAAAAGAACTTTTGAAGGCCTCTTAGCTCTTATACTGGACTATATTGTATGCTCTTGTTTTAATGATTTGGTAGGGTGTAGCTGAATTTTTGCATGTGAGAGAAAGAGCAAAAGTAGGAATTGGTGCGAGAAAGTATGTAGGACTCTTGAATTCCTTGCAAGAATCACATAGTGTGATAGAATTCAATAGAAATGAATTGGAATGCAGCATTTTCTGATTGGTTTATAGTATAGCTCTGGTTTTTTGTGGTAAATTTAAACCATGTAACTCAGTACTGGTGCTTAGTGCTTTAGATTGACATTTGTTATGAACATGACAGCATAATAAAGTTGTGAAATGAATTTAAGAAGTCTCAACTGATAGGTCATAGCTGTATCTTTACTTTGGTATGTTTTGCACACAGGATTTTAAGAATCTAGCAGTCAGGCAAGGATGCTGGTGTGTGTAATTGTGGAAGTTAGCTGGAGTTAATTGCTATTTATTAGTTTGATTAACAATCCTTAAATTAACAAATTTCTTCGTTGTGGCTAAGTGCTAAGGTATATGCAGTTCATTTGGTAATTATGTGTCTGTTTGGTACATTGCTGATTCTAAAGCAGCTCAGATATTAAAACAGATATGTTTTGTTAAGATGTCTTGGTTGAAGGGATTTTTGTATCATATTAATTTATGCAATAATTAGTTTTTTGTGCCTGTTGCTTGAAATCAGACACTGGCCAAAATCATCCTGCAGCTTTTCTCGTAGCTGGACTGCTTGGATATGGCTTACCTGTTTTCATAAGGAATGTAGCATATCAGTTATCTTTCAGATTTATACCCCTTCACCTTAGAAAAATGTAATTCTAAAACTTACGGAAGACAGAGCCTCAGGTTTGTAAGAGTGCATACAGGCACTGTGCTTGATTATGTTTTGTGCCCATAAACAAAACTAGGATAAAAAGGTTGATATTAGAGTTCCTTTTGAAACTGGCTTTCTATATGAATGGTTTCATTTAATATGTTTACATAAAAGCTAATCGGTAAATCACTTTTATATAAATCTTTTTGGAAATGGGGTTTGTCTGTGATGTAGTGGAAGGTGATGTCTGGCACTGTAGACATACATGAGTTGGCACAAGTAGTATTAATTTGTAACTGTAACTTTGGCTTTGTGGGTTTAGCTGTGCAGCTGCAGTGCTTAACTTATAACAGTAGGTAGGAATAGTTCAGAAACGGAGAAATGTGGAGGCTGGGAGTGACCTCTGAAGATTGTCTGGTCCAGTCTGTGTGCACAAAGCAGTCTCAGCTGCAATGGATTGCTCAGGCAGTGTCGAAGTGGCTTTTGAGTATGTGCAAGGATGGACGCTCTCTGGGCAACCCTGTTCCAGTATTTGATCACCCTCATGCCAAGTTTTTTACTATGTTTAAGCAGAATTTAATGTATTTTCATTTGTAGCTGTTGCCACTTATACTGTTACTGGGCGCCATTGGGAAGAGTTTGACTCTGTCTTCTTTATATCCACACAAGGATAAGATCACAGAATGACAGACTCGCTGAGATTGGAAGGGACTTCTTGAGAATGTGTAGCCCAACTCTACTGCTCAAGGAGAGTCAGCTAGAGCAGGTTGATCCGCGCTGTGTCTGGTTAGGCTTTGAGTATCTCCAAGGACAGAGGCTCCGCAGCCTCTCTGAGCTACCTCTTCCAGTGTTACCCTCACAGTGAGAAAGTGGAGAAAGTGTTTCCTGGTGTTCAGATGGAATTTCCTGTGTTTCAGTTTGTGCCTATTGCCATTTGTGTTGTCACTGGGCACCACTGAAAAAAAGCCTGTCTCCCTCTTCTTCACTCCATCTCATTAGGTGTTTATACACCAGATAAGAGCCTTCTCTTCTCTAGATTGACCCATACCAGCTCTTTCAGCCTTCTGTCCTGAGGGAGGTGGACCACCTTCATCATCTCAGTGGCCCTTTGCTGGACTCTCTTTCATATCTCGCTCATACTGGAACTGGGCCCAGAACTGGGCCTGGCACTCCAGGTGTGGCCTCAACAGGGCTGAAAAAAAGGGGATCATCACCTCTCTTGACTTGCTGGCAGCATTGCGCCTAATGCAGCTCAGGACACCGTTAGGCACCTTTACTGCATGGGCACATTGATGACTTGTGTTTAACTTGATGTTGCCTAAAACCTCCAAAGGCCTTGTTTGCAAAGCTATTTTCCAGCTTGCGGCCCCCATCACAGACCTCATGCCTGGGGTTGTTCCTTGCCAGGTGCAGCACTTTGTACTTCTGGTTGCTGAGCTTCATGAGGTTCCTGTCAGCCCATTTCTCCAGCCTCTTAAGGGCACTCTGAATGGCAGCATGGCCCTCTGGTGTATCAGCCAATCTTACCCGTTTGTCTACAAATATCACATTGAATTAAACAGAAATAGTTGCTCTGATTTGGCTTAGATAAAATTACATGTCTGAGAGATGTTGAAGTAGTGAGACAATTCAGGTATTGATTAACTGAACATAATTCCAAGTATCAGCTGTTGCAGCATGCTGCTCACCCCACACCCCCCCAAGTTAGTGCTTTAGGAATACTTGGTTGAGAACCGCTGGACTTGGTACTAGGCAGGTAAGTGGATAAAACACACTTCTGGGAAGTTCCTCTCTATCCGCTAAAGGAAAGAATATTAGTGATGTAAAAGGTGAATTGATAAGTGGATGCTGAAGTCATTTTCTTTAAAAAAAAAAAAACCAAAACCAAAATCAACAAAAACCACCACAACCCACAAAGAAAGAATGAATAAACTCTTCTCTCTCTCTCTCTCTCTCTCTCTCTCCTTCTCCTCTACAAAACCGCCCTAAACTGCACTGACAATGTTGGAGAATACTGGAAGAGTTGAGAGAAGGATGTTAATCTCTGTACTGTGATGAAATAACTACTAACTGCTGGATATCTTGTATACAGTCAATGGAATGGATTGAAAGGTGTAAAATGATGAATAATGAAGGACTATTAAATTTTTTTCCCGATGAAGAAATAGCAGAGTTTGATTTTTTTTTAGAGGTAGGAGGTGTATGTATGTGTATTTCAGTGATTTATATACTTATTTCATGCATCTAAAGGTGAAAGCCTAAAAGCTTACATACAGAGAAATAAAATATCCTGTTTGATTATATTTCCAGTGTCACTTTACTGCCAGTGAAGCATTATAAATAGTAAACACTATAGTGGAATCATAGACTTATTATGGTTGGAAAACACCTCTAAGATCATCAAGTCCAACTGTCAACACAACACCACCATGTCCACTAAACCAGTGGTGCCATGTCTACATGTTTTTTGAACACCTCCAGGGATGGAGACTCCACCACTTCCCTGGGCGGCCTGTTTCAATGCTTGGCCACTCTTTCAGTAAATAATTTTTTCCTCATATCCAATCTAAACCTCCCCTGCTGCAACCTGAGGCCATTTCCTCTCATCCTATCACTAGTTACTTGGAGAGGACACCAACACTCACCTTACCACAACCTCCTTTCATGTAGTTCTAGAGAGGAATGAGGTCTCCGCTCATCCTCCTCTTCTCTAGACTAAACAATCCTAGTTCCCTCAGCCACTCCTCGTAAGACACGTTCTCCAGACACTTCACCAGGTTTGTTGTCCTTCTCTGGATGTGCTCCAGCAACTTGACATCCTTCTTGTACTGAGGGGCCCAAAACTGCACACAGTATTCGAGGTACAGCCTCACCAGTGCTGAGTACAGGGGCACAATCACTTCCCTACTCCTGCTGGCCACACTGCTCTTGATACAAGTCAGGATGCTGTTGGCCTTCTTGGCCACCTGGGTACACTGCTGGCTCATGTTCAGGTGGCTGTCTACCAGCACCACCAGGTCCCTTTCCTCTGGGCAACTTTGCAGACACTCTTCCCCAAGCCTGTAGCGTTGCATGGGGTTGTTGTGGCTGAAGTGCAGGACCTGACATGTGACCTTGTTAAACCTCATACAGTTGACCTCAGCCCATCGATCCAGCCTGTCCAGATTCCTCGGCAGAGCCTTCTTACCCTTGAGCACAGTGACATTCCTGCCCAGTATGGTATCACCTGCAAACTTGCATAGGGAGCACTCAATCTTCTCATCCAAATCATTGATAAAGATATTAAACAAGACTGGCTCTAAAACTGAGCCCTGGGGAGTGCCACTTGTGACTGGCTGTCAACTGGATTTAACTCCATTCACCACAGCTCTCTGGGCTTGGCCATCCAGCCAGTTTTTTACCCGGTGAAGAGTACACCTGTCTAAACCATGAGCCGCCAGCTTCTCTGGGAGAATGCTGTGGGAGACAGTGTCAAAGGCTTTACTAAAGTCCAGGTAGACAACATCCACAGCCTTTCCCCGATCCGCTAAGGGGGTCACCTGGTCATAGAAAGAGATCAGGTTGGTCAAGCAGGACCTGCCCTTCATGAACCCATGCTGGCTGGGCCTTATCCCCTGGTTGTCCTGCGCATGCCTGGTGAGCACACTCAAGATGAACCACTCCATAATCCTCCCCGGCACTGAGGTGAGGCTGACAGGCCTGTAGTTCCCCAGATCCTCCTTCTGGCCCTTCTTGTAGATGGGCATCACATTATCAAGCCTCCAGTCATCTGGGACCTCTCCTGTTAACCAGGACTACTGATACATAATGGAAAGTGGCTTGGCAAGCTCCTCTGCCAGCTCCATCAGTACTCTTGGGTGGATCCCATCCGGCCCATGACTTTTATGTGTCCAGGTGGTGTAGCAGGTTGTTAACTGCTTCTTCCTGGGTTATGGGAAGTTTATTCTGCTCTCCATCCCTGTCTTCCAGCTTAGGGGGCTGAATACCCTGGAGATAACTGGTCTGACTATTGAAGGCTGAGGCAAAGAAGGCATTAAGTACCTCAGCCTTTTCCTCATCCCTGGTGGCAATGTTCCCCCCCAATATCCAATAAAGGATGGAGGTTCTCCTTGGATCTCTTTTAGTTGTTAATGTATTTGTAAAAACATTTTTTGTTATTTCTTACAACAGTGCCCTGATTGAGTTTTAGCTGCGCTTTTACCTTTATAATTTTCTCTCTGTATGACCTGACGAGCTCCCTGTACTCTTCTTGAGTTGCCTGCCCTTCTGCCAAAATTAGTAAACTCCTTTTTTTCCTGAGTCCCAGCAAAAGCTCCCTGTTCAGCAAGGCCGGTCATCTTCCTCACCAGTTCGTATATTAGTTTGCAATCAAGGAAAGCATATCTTCACCTTTGGCCATAAATCCAAGTTTTATTTTCCTAGGACTGATCATACCAGCAAGGTAAGGAAAATTTTTTTTACAATGAGGGTGGTGGAACACTGGAACAGGTTGCCTGGAGAGGTGGTAGATGCCCCATCCCTGGAAACATTCAAGGCCAGGCTGGATGGGGCTCTGAGCAACCTGATGTGGTTGGAGATGTCCCTGCTCCTTGCAGGGGGGTTGGACTAGAGGGCCTTTAAAGGTCCCTTCCAACCTGAACTACTCTATGATTATATACGTATATGGAACTTTAATGGATGGGAATAAAGGAAGAATGTATTATATACAAGCCAGCTATTTACTACTGAGGGAAGTTATCCCACTTCATAGAATCCTAGAATCATAGAATGAGTTGGAAGGAACCTTAAAGATAATCTAGTTCAAACCCCACCACTGCCCTGGGCAGAGACACCTTCTGCTAGACAAGGTTGCTCAAAGTCATCCAGCCTGCGCCTTGAACACTTCCAGCAATGGGGCATCCACAACTTCTCTGGGCAACCTGTTCCAGTGCCTCACCTCTCTCACAGTAAAGAATTTCTTCTTATATCTAATAAAAATCTACTGTCTTCCAGTTTAAAGCCATTACCCTTGTCTTATCACTACATGCCCTTGTTGAAAGTCCCTCTCCAGCTTTCTCGTAGGCCTCACTTAGGTACTGGAATGCTGCTATGAGGTCTCCCCAGAGCCTTCTCTTCTCCAGGCTGAGCAACCCCAACTCTCAGCCTATTTTCATAGGAGAGGTGCTCCAGCCCTCTCATCATGTTCGTGGCCCTCCTCTGGACTTTCTGCAGCAGGTCCAGTACACTTGTACATGTCGAGGTATGTTTACCTATACAAACTTGGTATTTTAAATGCAAAAATACCCCCAAATTAAGGTGGTACTGATTTTCAGAAGGGGAGAGTTGCAGGAATCTAATTAATTTCTCTTTGAACAGGGATGGAAAGTAGTATAGGTAGGGGAGTAGAATGTTACTGATGGTGGGAGCGGAGAAAAAGAATTAAGTGCTAAGAGTGAAGAGTGTTGTACTGGGTGAAATGGGGAGGCAAAATGAGAGGAAAAATAAGGACACAAAAAGCAGGCTAAATATTGGAATGCAAGTAGGAGAGTGAAACATGGAAAGGCATAAAGGCATCTTCCACATACAGCTTTCTTCTGTGGTGATTCATACCCAACTGGAAGGGATGTGAAGCTAATGAAATTAGTGGCCAATACACTGACATACAAGCAAAATTTATGGTGACAATGTGTGGCATAAAAAACATAGTTGCATACATTTTGCAGATGGAGAATACGGGGAATGAGTTAAATTATATGCTCAGGAAAGCAAAATTACTAAAAAGCTAGTCACAGTTGAGATACTTGTATTCTAGGATGAGCTTTTTTGTAAGATGAAGTAAGAATTTTGTGAACAATAGACGGCACATGGTGATGTATAGTTGGAAACTGCAATAAGTACTGAAGTTAAAAGATATTTGTTAGTTGCCTAAAGATCAGTCCTTTAATGGGTACTGTATCTTGGTATGACACAGAAATATGACTATTTTTAGCCATCCTCAATGTGGAAATGGAAATAAGAGGAAAAGCTGTTTATGTGTATCACTTGCACACTTTGTTTCTGTTGAAGAGGTTTCAGAGAATGAGGGATGATATAGTCCTGTTGTTAAACTGCTGATGTGAGAGTTAGGAAATCCAGATGCTCTTTCTCTATGTTTGCAGCGTGAGTGGGAAGTGAGTAATCAGTTTTCTCCATATGCTGAATGGTAATAGTGATATTTTATCAAAATGTGTAGCTTTGTTACTCTAGATTGTGCCTGTGTAATGTAAATCTCTAGACAGAGAAAGGCAGCAACCTGCAGATGGAGCAACACAGGAAGATGCTAGTATGATGTTAAAGGTTGACTTGAGAAAACATGCCATAAAAAGAGAGATATGAACTGAACTGTGTAAATGTTACTCATGATACTGTTCATGCTGCGTAAGGGCTGAGTATTCTTAAAGGAGAAAAAGTAAACATTAGTTTTGTGCTTTTCATACTAGCATGAGCAGAGGATTTTGGAAGCTTTTTTCTTGTTTGAAACGTGTTGAATCTCAGAATTTGTTTTACAGATTATTCTTTTCAGTGTATGTTACTTTTTTCTTTTCTTTTTTTTTTTTTAAGCTGGATTGAAAGTGAACCACAATGGCTGCTGTCATCTCAGATAGTCCTCCAAACCCAAGCTGCAAAATCATGACTTTTAGGCCTTCGATGGATGAATTCAGGGAGTTCAACAAGTACTTAGCATACATGGAATCACAAGGTGCTCATAGGGCTGGAGTTGCAAAGGTAAACCAATTATAATGTAGAAGGAAAACTGTTCCTAACACCTGTTTTCCCAGTATTTGTATTTTGCTGATTGCAAAACTGACCTTTTTAGTATTTAATTTTTTTTTTCAAATGATTTTCAATGAATAGATACTTATCTGTTTTTTAAGAAAGAACTTTTTGATATCTCTGATGTTTCATGCAAGCTAATGAAGATGATGTATACTGTTTTCTCTCTAACTGTCAGTTGTTTTCATGTTTACAATAGCAAAAGTGGATATCTTCTTAAGGCAGATTTAAACTAGTTTTTTCCTAAACAGAACAAGATAGGGAGTTCATAGTATAAACTGGAGGGTCCTGATCTACCAGACGTTGAACTAGGTCTTTTAGAGTTGTGTTTAACTTTACAGGAGCAAATAATCACACTAAAGTGAATGAAGATAGTAAGGCACTGTCTGAATGAAAGTAATTTTCTTTTTAATGGTGATTGTCTTATCTTTTTGTTAATGAGATTTGAAGGTACACGAAGTACCATTGCCCTTTGAAGAATAATATATCCAGGATTTTACAGCAGATGTTTCTCCCCTAATGAA
The DNA here is from genome assembly GCA_011801015.1 of Ardeotis arabs. Classification (NCBI taxonomy): domain Eukaryota; kingdom Metazoa; phylum Chordata; class Aves; order Otidiformes; family Otididae; genus Ardeotis; species Ardeotis arabs. The sequence goes on along the minus strand of JAAGAY010143997.1, from coordinate 50,531 downwards.
GAGTGATTGTCAGAGGTTAAGCCTGATGTAATTTAGTGTTACATCATGCAAGTGTTTATGCCGTATCTGTTTTGCAACTTTTCCAACCAGCAGGACACAGGGACAGGTCTAGAAATCCTAGCTTAGTTATTGTAAGTAGTCAGTGGGAATAGCCATTTTCATCACTGAGTTTTTAACCTAATGTTGAGTCAAGACATTTAAAAATTGAGAGAAGAGAAACAAAGCCTGAAATTCATTGCTCCTCCCTGCCAACTCCCTCCTCCCTGCTTCCTGTAAAACAAAGCAAAACTGAACCCTTTGCACTTTGAAAACCTTGTAGTTTATTTGCTTTCTGATTTCTGAGGCTAGAGTACATATAGATCGTATTTTCAAACTCTTCTGTAAACAGGAGTAGAAATATGATAAAAGGACAACAGAGGAAGGTCAGAGCTGAATTTTACACATATTCAACTATATTATGGAACCTGTTTGTTTGTGTGAGGATGAACTATTGCAGTCCTGTCATCTTGAACAGTAAACTTAACAGCAAATTCATCATAATGACATCTGTTGCTCAATGGATTTACGCCATTAACATGTGTATGAGCAGGAGGTTCTAGCTATGTATCATTCTATGGATTATGTACATGGACTCAACATTAAAAAAAACCTCATTATTTTCATATTGCTTGTATAAATAGCTTTATTTCAACTGTTGGTAGTTTCTAATCCTGTTTCATGGGGATCTAGTCAAAGAAATAGAAAGTTCCTTATGACCAGTCACCGAGATGGTACTGATTTTCTTCTATTTGTTTATTCATATATAATGTACTTGCTTTCTTTGGTATGTTGTGTATAAAACAAAGACAAATATACATAAATGGTACTCCTTGCTTTCTCTGGCTGTATGAGGAAGCTGTTATATGAGCCAAGATTAGTGGCTCATAGCCAAAAAAAAAAGAACTAGTTTTGTTTAAAATAAGAATATTTGTGATATGCTCTTTATCATGGCTGTATCTGTCCTAGACTGCGACTTATCTTTTCGTTCATCAGTATTCAAAACTTGAAACTTCTTAATTTGAAAAGAAAAGAAAACAAAACCAAACCCCAATTACCTTATATTTAATTTTCCTTTAAAAAATCTATGTCTGTTTACCTCTTTGACAATTCTCAGGAGGTGTGTCATCAGATATGATACCATAACCCATAAAAGGCCTATGCAAACTTAACTTTTTTATTTTTGAGATATACATAATAAATAAGAACTTCAGTTGCTCTCCATCAGGTATTTTGTGCTTCTTTTCTGTCAGAGATTGAAGCAACTGGGAATGCTGATGAGTGGCTTCCTGATATATGGTGCTAAGGGCTCCCCTGAGGCTGCCGATATCCCTAAGATTAACTGTGGAATTAAAATATGTCATGGTTTGAGGCCAGTGTACTAGTCATTTGTGTATATTAACTTTAGGATATCTGAAAAAGGAGACTTTTCCATGTGTTGACATTCTTAGTTGCAAAATTTCTGCCAGTAGGGAGTGTAAAAAGATAATGAATTTGTCTTACTGGAAGTAGTCTTTTTTAGAGACATCAGTATGGCTTCAGTCATCATTCTGTTTTAGTTCTTTATGTTGATTCTGGTTCTGGTTCCTTTCCTGCCATCCAGCAATTAAACCTCCATGTGCAGCTAATGTAGGAGAAAAGGGCAGAGCCATTGACGATGTCCTGAGAAGAGCAATGGACGTAGTACCGTGAGGAAAGAATACAAAAGAAAAGAATGTAAAACCATTTTACCTTATTGTATAATTTAAAATTTCTGTAATATTGCTATCATCTTTATGTCCTTACTCCTAACGTTGTTTTCTCTCTCTATCTCTCATTCTTTAAGGAGATACCTTTGTGATGATTCTGGATAGACTTAATTTTCTCCAGTAACCAAGCATGAGATTAATTCTTGCATATATGAGATGTGTATGATCTGAAAATTCACTTGTTACTGAAAGGCAGGATGACATAGTATCAATAAAATATGCTAATACTGTCATTGTAAAAAAAACCTTTCACTTAATAGGTAAACTTTGTTTCCTGTAAACTTTGTTTTGAAGTTGAAACACCTTAAGTGAACATTGTAATGGGCCAAAGTAGTAGTTATCTTTTCAGGTTAGGCACACAAATATGTGAAACTGACTTTTTAAAAATACTAGATGCAACAGTGATACCTACCAAGTGTTTCAGTATTTTAAAGAATATAATGCAAATGTTGGCTGTGGAATGGATGGAAGCATATACTATATTTAGTTTAACACTAATGAAAAATCAGTCTGTAAGATGGTGATCATGGCAACAGAAGAACAGAGCTTAGGCTGTCGTCTTTTCTTCTTCACCATAGTGTGATGCTGCAAGATGTAGATTAGAATCCCATAACTGAGTTGGAAGTGAGTGGGGAGTCCATTCTAGTAATTTAAGTGACTGTCGCAGTTCAGCCCCGATCGGGACCAGACTACGCAGTCTCTCTCTCACTCCCACCACCCTCCGAGAGAACAGGGGGAGATGATATAAGAAAAGCGGCTCGAGGTTTGAGATAAGGACAGGGAGAAATCCTTAAAGTTACCGTCATGGGCAAAACCAGACTCGACTTGGGGAAAACTATTCATTTATTTCTAAAACTAGCAGGATAATGAGACAGAGAACAAGATAAAAACCTCCTCCCCACTCCTCCCTCTTCCTAAGCTTAACATTATTTCTACTACCTTCCCCCCCACCGAGTGGCACAGGGGGGAAGAGGGAATGGGGGTTGCGGTCAGTTCATCACACGTTGTTTTATGCCGCTGCTTCATAGTTGGGGGAAGCACTCCTCACATTCCTCCCCTGCTCCAGTGTGGGGTCCCACCCATGCGCCACAGTCCTTCACGAAACTGCTCCGGCGTAGGTCATCTCTTCCACAGAGTGCAGTCTCTCCAGAACGGCTGCCCCAGCGGGCCCTCCATGGGCCACAGCCGCCTTCAGGCATCCACCTCCCCCAGTCCTTCACGGTCTCCAAGTGGATCTCTGCTCCTCCGTGGACCTCCATGGGCTGCAGGGGGACAACCTGCTCCACCACGGTCATCACCACAGGCTGCAGGGGAATCTTGGCCAGGAGCCGCATTACTCCTCCCTCTCCTTCTTCACTGACCTTGGCGTCTGCAGCCGTTCCTCACAACAGGCTGGCAGACGCCTCTCAGGATCCTTTTTACATCTTATTCACTTTTCTTCTTCTCTCCATCTGCAGCTGTTTCTCTCCAAGAGAAGTTCTTCACAACAGGCTGGCAGACACCTCTCAGAATCTCTTCACATCATCCATCTCATCTCCTCTCCACTTCTTGCAGCTGGGCTGGGCCGAGTCGGGCCCAGTCGGCTGCCTGGCAAGAGGCCAGAGGGTGAGGCCTGCGAGGCCCACGAGGCCTGCGCCTCCCTCTCTGCGCCTCTGCCTCCGCTCAACTTCTTCACATCTTCTCTTTTTTTTTTTTTTCTGTTTTCCCCTTCTTAAATATGTTATCGCAGAGGTGTTATCAGGGACCATTCTGCTACCAGTCGTCTTGGCCTTGGCCAGCAGCCGGTCCACCCTAGGCCTGGCCGAGTCCACTAAACAAAGGGGAGCGACTTCTAGCAGTTTCCTACAGAAGCTGCCACCTTAGGCCCCCCCTCACTAAACAAAACCACAACAGTGACAGAGTATTGCAGAGATATGACAGCTTTCAGGATTAGTAGTAGAAGTGGATCTAAATTTTAGATCCATATTCCTAGTTAACACTGTTTAACGTGTATTAATTTTTTAATTTTCAAGCAGCATTTAAAAAAATGTAGTTACATGCAAATTTAAACTATTTTCTTTCTTGATGAGATCGTGAGCTATTTCCTTAAGGATGGATCTTTTAGGATTGTTGCCATTATCAAACTCTAGCTATTTATTTTGTAGTTTTGTCTGGACTTTACAATTTTTTTTTCAAGAGAGGAAATGATATTTTTTTTTTGCTTTCTCATTAACATAATATTTCAATCAGATGGTTATTAGGTCTCATTATCAGGTAGTAGGGATGGAAAAATTTGTCTGCAAATTACTGTTCTCTGAAATTATATACATAAATGCGATTAGGAGAAACTGGAAATGAGCAGAGTCTTAAAAATAATTGCAAGATTTGATTTACAGAGGTTGTTGCTACTCTCACAGCACTTAGGATTTCATACTGTTTCTATGGAAGTCACTAAAACTGCTCATATCTGGTAAGTGCAGAATTTGGCCATGTAGTCAGGGATTTGTGTTATTTTGCATAGTATAATTTGGTTTGCTTGAAGTTAGTTTCTTGAGCTTATATGATTGAAAATGTGTGTGTCTCCATTTTTTGCCATACGCCTAGGATTTAATTTGTATTCCATCTTTCACATTTCAAAACTATTTGAGAAACACTTCTCCATGTGTGGATTGTTAAAATGTGATAGTCCCAGGAGCATAAAAACCATTTTTATATATATGTGCTTATATGCATGTGGGATATCTGCTGACCTGGGTGGACAGAACACCTGGAATAATGTCTATGATACGAGAAAGCATAACAAAGTGTGTTAAAAATAACGAGTTACATCAGTCATGTTTCAGTTGTACTGTGACTGAGGAACGGCCCTTCTAACCATACCGTGTTGGTCTGCTTTCCACGTTTTCTGCTTGATACCAGAATAGCTGTTAGACCATCTCTAGCTGTTTTCAGCCTCTTTGTTAGTTGACACATATTACTCATTTGTCTTGAGACTTTTTATATTCTGATTTTCATTATTTTTTCATAAAATTTAAAAAAATTATATACAAAGCATAAACCAACTAAGTATCTTTAAAACAAATCTTACCGAGTCAATAATTCATACTGCAAAAGTTTAAGGCATATTTTGTTAGCTTTGGAAATGGGATTTAAAATAAAAAGAATAAAATATTTTTCCTGTTTTGATAGTAATCTAAAATGAACTTACAGAGGACTAATTTGTATTAAATCTAGGATGTCCAGACTCAGATATGAATGCAAAGAGAATAAAGACTACCGAAGGAGCTATATGCATTTGCAGAAACACTAATTTAACCTCTAAACAGAGGTCATAAGCAGAGTAGATGTACCCAACACTTTAGTTTAAGTGTGAAAGTAGAAGGGAAGAACACCTCTTACCTGTGTGGAAGAATGTGCACGTGTAAATGGGGATAAAATGACTCTAAGTCTTGCACATAATGGAGGTTGAGGAGGAGTGCGGGGAATAAAATGTTTAAAAAAATTCCTAATACTATGCCTGAAACAAATGATTAAGGTACTAGACAAAAAAAAATCAAATGATTTCCAGAGCAGATAATATTCTATGGCATCCCTGTAACAAATTGGCTAATAAGTTTTCATTAGGCTTTTGAAAGTCAGGAATGAGCTTTAAGCATAGATAGTGTATTTTAGTCTTACTGTTACAGAGGATCCTAAACTTAAAAAGGAAAACAAGGAATGAAAGCAATAGATAGAACAAATGAACAACAAGGCACACTAATAGATTAATTGCTCTTTACTTTAATAAGAAGTATTTTGGAGACTTAAACTGCATTTATATAGAGAGAAATTGTTACATTAATTTGCAGTTACATTGGCAAGCAGAGAAGTAGTTTTGGAACATGATACTGAAAATGAATATTGGCAAGTACAAGAAAGACAATTTTCAGAAGAATTGAAGTTTTTTTTTGCATTGATAGCACTCTGAAATAACGTCAGTTGTACTGATGTACTGCCTTCATGGAGGAGACTGAGTGGTATGACTAAGAGATCCTTCTCTAAAACCAAATAGGTATCATATTAAGTAACACTAGGCAATGTTAATATGCTTAGGATGTTTAAGATCTATCTATCTATCTATAGATATAGATAGATATAGATACATAAATGAGAAAGCCTTGCCTTAGGTTTTTCCTTTTTTTTATGTTTGAGCATTGAACAGCTTGGCTGATTAATTTAATCTAGGTTGCTTCCGTGGAATAAACCTAACTTGCCTGCCTTTGAAAAGGTTACTTTTACTAAAGGGAATGTGAAGAGGCTTCAGTGGGACAGGTCAGTGGTAAAAACTCAGAGACCTAGTCGTTATTTCCAACTCTGATACTCATCTCCAGTCCTTGTCCTGACCTTTGTTAGAAATACAAATTCTTTAGGGCAGGGATGCTGTTTTTTTTTTCTTTTAAAATTATAATTAGCATATTAGTCCCCGTAGAATTCACTTCTTTAACCGGTATTCTAATTACAACAGTAATAAATGTGCTCCAGTTAGCTGAAAGGGAATATTTTGAACCTGTATTCACAACAATATTCTTATTGCTTGAAGCACACTGACCTTAAATTAAATGAGATAATGCAAATTTTGCTTTTCTGTATTCTTATGTTTGAGCCAAACCTACAAGTTCATGCTTAATAATAATGAAAATGGAGATCTTTGTGCACATATTTGATTTCTGTGCTTATATTTTGCACGCATGACTTCTCTGCTTCCAAACCAACATTTGTATTTTGTTGATATGCATATAAGGTTTGTGTGAAAGAAATAAGTAGGAATCACAAGATGATTTGATAATTTTTTTTTCTCTAAAAGCAAATGATACTGAAACTTGCTAAGTAATCCCTGTACAAATGAAGTCCCATGGAAGCTGAGAAGGAAAAAAGGAACAGAGAGAGTTGCATCTTTATGAAAACTGGATAAAAATGCCTGTTTATTTTTAAAATAAAAACATTAGGTATGGAAGTATGTTACTGTCTGATAACTTTTCTTCGGCTTGGTGTTTCTGTCATGGTATGTGTTTGCTAGCATGAATGGTCTTGATTAGATTTCTTTGAGGGATGGATTATTTGGGTCCATTAGCATTACGGTTTGCCCATTTGTGATTGTTTTCTAAAGGTAGGAAATGATCTCAGGACCTCTCTCTGTTATTTTTTAGAATTTTTTACTTTCTTGGAGTGATGTGATAGCAAAATCTCTAATGGGCAATACTGTGTGGAATCTTGAAATGCTTGTTATGGAAACAGCCTAGCTTGCCTAGTGTAAAGGCTACCTCTATGATGGGAGTGAGTTATTTAAGTGAAGTCATTCATACGTGGTAGATGCATGTTTATGAAAGCTGTCCTTTGTTGTATGTTACCTTAAAAGTTTCCAGGCCAATGCTTGTGAAAATTTGATTTGAGCACCACAGAAGAGAATAAATATAATGAGTGGATCAAAGAAAGTACCATTGAGCCTTTGGGCAAGTGACAATTCAAAACTAAAACAATAAAAAATCTTAAAAATGGCTGTTGCTGTATTTTAAAACTGTTGCAATTTCAAATCTAGAGAGTTTTCTGTTTTCAGGTAAAATAATATATGCAGGAAATGTTCAAAATTACACCTGTTAAAGAACACTGTTAGGACTACAGGCTTCTTGGAACTTCCCAATTACTTTATTGCCAGCACTTTAGAATCTGCTGAGGAGTTCTTGTAGACTTTGGGCAATTCTGTGGTATTTGAAATAAGAGTATTAACTTTACAGTTGGTTAATTGCATATAGCTTTAATCTTTAATTATGAGGTTTAAATCATGTTAGTATAAGAACTAGTATATCTAAATTAGTGCAAACTCTTACTGTAATAGAGTTGTACCCTGCAGTTTTATGGAGAGTAAGTTGAACAGACTCTAAAATCTAAAGCTCTCTAAAATATCTGTATTTTTTTCGTTTCTCAGTAAGAAATAGCATTATTCATGATGTTTACACCAAATAACATTTGGATACAGGACTGCCAATCTATTGTGTGATTTTTTTTTTTTTTTAATTGAGGATAACAATTTTATATCATGGTGTACAAAGTGTTTATAAGTGTTTATAATTATAAGGCTTTCTGATTTTAAAATATTTGTCTGTTCTGTTATACATATGTATGTTTGCACAGATGCACGTGATTGAATTGCTGTAGATTAGTGAGCTGCTGCTTGTGATTTGAGATAATACTGTACTCATTTTGAATTGGTTTCTGCATTATCTAGGAGCGCTTCCATGGTCAGTTAGTTATTGTGAAACAACTGGTAAGCAAGTATTCATTTGATCGTATGGGCATATTTGACTGATTCTTTCAATTTTTCCAGGATGTTTTGAATTGATATTACAACAGTTGATGTTCTCTTTTTTATTTCTGAATTTAAAGGTTATCCCACCGAAGGAGTGGAAACCAAGAAAACATTATAATGATATTGAAGATTTGGTGATTCCTGCTCCAATTCAGCAGATGGTCACAGGACAGTCGGGGCTCTTCACACAGTACAACATTCAGAAAAAGCCAATGACAGTGAAGGAGTTCAAGCAGCTGGCCAACAGTGACAAGTATGTATACTAGGAGTCTTGTTTAGAAAGACAAATATTTATTTGTTCCCATATTGTTATTTCTTTGAATTGTGCTAGGCAGCTGGTGATTTTTTTTTAGTCAGTAGAGGCATTCCTGTCTCCTAAGTTGTGGAAGGGTACCACAGTACGAATCTTGTTTGTGTTCCTATTGCTGAAAGCATCTGGTACCATGGCAGCAAGAAAACATCTGAAAAACCTAAGACATGCTACTTTCTTTCTACCTTTTTTTCTTTTTGTTCTAACACATGCTTATGTTGAAAATAATGAAGATGATACAGACTTATATCTGAGTTTCACTTTCAATACACTTACTAATGTTTAATGTTTAATATTTAATTCCTTTTTTAGCTGAGATACTGGAATGGCCTATCATCATGTAATTCTGGGGAAAAAAAAAACAAAACAAAACAACAAAATATTTTTTTAGCTCACATAGACGTTTTTGCTTTTTTATAAGAGAACTCAACTGTACATAGCAAATATCTGTGTTCTGGTTATGGCAAGATGGATATTAAGGGAGGGGAAAAAAAAGTCTATGAAGGTCTAGGCACTATACTAAATAGTTTCAAATTGGTAGGCCTTCCAAGAAGAGAGAAGTCATAGAAGGAATTCTTCCTCATTCCTTTTGGCCATTTGAATAAATGGCCAAATAATTAAATTGAATAAATTTAAAAAGAATAAACTCTACTTCAGTATTTCCTCAAAACTGAATGGAAATACTTTCTGGAAGGTGAGTCAAAGGATCCTAGAGAGAGAAGATATTTGACTGTAATGATGGAAAGCAACACTGCCCTAATTTGAAGGAAATTTTCTCTCATAAGTTAATTTAAGAAATTAATAGGTAAGAAGAGAATCTGTTATCAAGATCAGGAAAAACTAGGACATGAAAAGCTTTTAAAGAGGCTCCTCAGCAAATGTTCCATAATATTGATGCCTTTGTAAAAGTGCAAAACTAATATCTTTTCAGTTGAAAAGGATCAATATGTTTCTGCCTATGTGTTACTTGTGAAAAATTGAAGTTGTCACACTTAACAATTTTCTTCCTCTGGTAAGTAGGAATGGGAACCTGTTTTGTAGCTCTTAAAATTATTTGTTCAGTAACTGTTAGAGGGCAGAATAAAAATAGAAAACCTGCATGGTATCTGATGTAATTTTCTGTGATGACTGCTCATATGTGTTTAAAGTTTACATTTGATTAAGCCATGATAAAATGAGGAGCACTAATTTCTTAAAATAGTTTGATAATGCAAAAATACTATGAAGGTTTTAATTATAGTCTTTATCATGGAAGGTATTTTGGAAGTGTTTCTGATTTCAATTTTCATGATTTTTACTGAAATCAGCTTACAACTTCTCTTCATAGGTAAAGTTAAAAACAGTTAAACAGTTGGGAGAGCTTCTTAGCTATTGCTAGCTGTTGGTCTTTCTAAGTATTTATTGCTACTCTTGAGAAAATGTGTCATATAACCTCCTATGACACTTTAAATGCAATTTATATTTCTTAAATTATGAAGTAGCTGGGAGCCTCTATTCTCCCATAAAAATAATTTTGTTCCTTAGTGAAGAAGACTTGGCTGTTAAAGACTCTTTTCTTGAATATTGTAATGTAATCTTTTCCCTTTGGGAAAGAGAGAAGGGCCATGAAAGTCTAAATTAAATCGTAGTTGCCTTTAAAAGAATTATTATGCGTTGTGTCTTTTATTTATTGAGGCATTTGCAATTCACCATTGAACTAAGGTGCTTCTCCACCTTCACCTCTGGGAAACATAGGCATACCTGAGTCTTGTAATCAAGATACTTGTGTTATGGTAACTGAGTTTATATATCCATATTACTCAGTGCCAAGCAGAAATACAATCTGATTTCTGGAGCCATATAATGAGAAATAGTTGAAACAACTTCATTACTGAGAATGCTTTGGTTAAGATGTGTTTTGCTAACTTGCTTGTCTCTGTTCTGTGTTACCGTGTGGTAGAAATGTACCTGATCTGCTTCATTCTTATATGTTTGATTTTCTTTCCAATAGTTCAAATGTAGTAGGTTGGCAGTGCTAATGTGAAACTTTACTTCTCAGAGTTGCAGTAATGGTGGAGCAAGTTTTCTTTTCTGAAGACCTAAATATGGGAGAACAGAGGCCTGACAAATGATCATGAGGCAAAGACTATTGATGGGTGTTTTCTATGTGTGCTTGTGTTGAGTTCCCACAAGATTTTACATGAGATTTGAGTAACGTTCCAAAAGTATATACATAAGATTTATGAATATAAAAGTATGGTGCCCTGTACTACCCTAAATGAGTAAAAAGAAAAATTGCCTTAAATACTTTTTTTCACTAGATGGTAGACTTTTTGGTAGCAACAGTTTGAAACATTACGCCTTTTCGAAATTTTTTTTTCTGAGGAAGGAAGAAGAGAAGAAAGTACTGGTTTTGCCTAGCAGGGCTGCCACTTGGCAGAATTGGTACATTTGAGTTGTTCTGAGACAGGCTTGTGCAGGACTTACCTCTGTGTCTTTGCAGAGCTGTTAATGAGTCAGGAAAATAACAAATATTTGTCAGTTTAAGTGGCTTTTCCATGCGTGTATATTTTATGGAAGGGAAACAAAAGGGAGGGCCTCTGCCTGAGGACAGTCTGTAGGTGGGCTGTGTAGTTGCTGGAGACTGAAGAAAGTGTTGTTTGGTAGATGTATGACTTCAGTTACTGTCACTGTCAGGTAGGAGGTTACATGCTATGGTGAATCATGAAACTAAGAAGTCAGGACAACTAATCATTCCTCTGTTTCAGTGAATTTGAAATAAAATAATCTCTTAGAATTCAGTTTGTAGGATCAGAAGCATAGTCCATTGTGAAGGTGGCTGTTGAAAGACTATGCTGAACCTTTGCCTACCTCTTCCTCTGCAGATACTGCACCCCAAGATACGTAGATTATGAAGATCTGGAGCGTAAATACTGGAAGAACTTGACTTTTGTGGCACCAATTTATGGAGCAGATATCAATGGGAGCATTTATGATGAAGTATGCATAGCTTTTTATGAAGTATATGTTTTCCAGCCCTCTTTTAAAGGGTACTATGCTTAGAGGATACATTTTTGCTTTGTGATGGAGAATCTGTCTTTCTTTTGAAATCTCTGTGTTGCTCACTTTAAAGACTCCAAGCAAGGTTGAATTAACTCTACATCTGCAAGAGTCAGACAGTTCTGTCCTTAGACAGTAGGAGAGTGCTACTCTTCCTGATTATAAGACTCTTGCCTTTCTTCACTTTGAACTCTCCAGGACTCTGAGATTCCTTCCTGTTTGTTTATTTGTTCATTAACATTTCAGTATCTATGTTATCTATGTACCTCTGTGGAAATTTAGTGATGTTTTAAATAAGTTTTACTTTAAAATTAAAAAATGAAACGCTTCATTTCTCTCTCTTTCACTGAGGAAAATGGATAGCTGTACTTTATAGATCATTGGAATGCGTGCAGTTTCCTGGAAATGTGCTTACAATTACTGTGTACCTCTGAATTAAAACAGACGAATTGGAAACTTTCTAAGGAGTTGAGTTTTGATGGTTACTTGCCAAGATCTCGTAACTAAAAAGAGACTCTTAATCCGGATCTCATTATCTAAAGAATTACAGAATATCCATTGATATCAATTAGGCTATGTAAGTAGCTATTGGAACTAGATTTTGAAAGGATTATTTATGTAATGAGACTAACAGAAGAAACGTTAGCATTTAAAAAAAAAAGTGAGGATTTAAAAAATACAGGGCAAACTTTTCTCCAAAAGAATTTACCATGTGTGGAGTTCTTGAGTTATTTCTTGTTCTATGTAACTGTCTTCTCCAATCATTACAAAACAAAAAAAAAAAAACAAAAAAAAAACCCAACCAAAAAACTCCCTGTGGCAGATGGTCTGAGGCTCTGCTAGTGTTTCCTGTTTCTTCACAGCAGACAAATTACTTGAAAAATCTGTCCAAAGATAAATATAATCCGCCAAGATGGCTTAAGGCCATTCAATTTTTGCACTAGGTTATGTAATCTTTGAAAGATAGCTGTAAATGTCCAATGGTATATTGTTTAGTGAAAGCGACAAGTTCAAATTCTATTGTGAGTCCAAATAGCTGCATAAAAATTATTTAGAAAATAATTTAAGATTCTGATGCGGGGTGTTTTGGTGAAGAGACATTCTAGATGGCTGTTGCTTTGTGGAGACCAAAATAGGGTACAGAAAAGCAATGTTTCTTTCAAGAAATAGAAGCTTGACATTTTTCTTTTTCTTCTCATTTTTTTTTTTTAAATTTAATTTTAGCAGATGATCTTTTTGGTGTAGCTTTTTACGTATGTACACTTTGTTTCAATTGTGTTTTCTTTGGTCTTTAGTATCTTAACATTACTGTTGCATGAGCAACATTTCCAAAGAAAAGAGAATGCAGTAATAGCTGATTTTGAAGTGCTGAATGGTCAAAGAGAAGGTCAGAGATTTCCTTCTCATGGAATTACACACTCATTAGACTGAGAGGCTGAGGAAGGGAGGTCAAAAAAGCAAAGGGTAAAGTGAGAAGAGCAGCATTCAGCAATTCTGACTCAGATGTTTGGTGCATAGGAAGAGGTGACAAAGCACTGAAAGATGCAGTGGCTGGATAAAAAAGGAGTGAGGAAGAAAAAAGTAATAGAACAAAAAAACCGTAATGGCTGTGATTAACTGAGTATCATTTAAAAATAAATAACAAAGGAGAAATGTTAGTGAAAGGAATAGACACTGAGGAAAGAGTGTGGAGAGACTGAGCAGTTAATGTGACAGCCATGTCACGGGGTACAGCCCAGTGGAGTTTAGAGGAAAAGAAGAAAAAAAAAAAACTAGTACCAAACTATTGGTGAGAAAGTTATGAATGCCACTGATCAAAATGTTTCCTTTTAGAATATTTTTGCTAATGTTTATTTCTGGCCAGCAGATGGTGTACTTGCACAGCTAATATTTTTCATATTTTACGCTTGAAGATAGTGCTAAGAAGGGATCTTTTTGATCCTGTTTGGAATTAGAGGTTGTTCTTGTGTCTTCACAAGATTGTCATTATTGGGGGAAAGGAAATGAATATAAATAGCTGAGGTTTTGAGTAACATACAGCAGCAAGGGGATGGTGGGATTAATTTTTCACAACAGCCTATTTACCATAAACAAAACCAAATACTTTGTAAAAAGTGGATTTTATAGAAAACAGTATGCTGTAGATGTTGCATTTGGTACAGAAAGGTAAATATCTGGCAGAATTCCAGGTGGGAAAACACCAGGAACTTAGTGCAAGTGTATTGTATATTTGTACTTGGGCCACCAAAATGAGGGAGAAATGCTGCTGTGTTGCAAGTCCTTATTCTTTTGTTTAAAAGTTTAGCACAATTAGCATTTTATTTTCCACATGATGACGTTAAATTTTACCTTGAGACATCTATATCTGAAGCATAATGAAGCCTTAATTCTTGCTATTTAGGTTATTTGAGAGACAATACTCTTATATGAGGAATCCAGCACCTTGCTGGGATTGTGTTGGAGGTATCATAGGTATTGTAGTATTGTTTTCTTTTCTTAGATCAGATGATCACAGATTCTGACAGGTTTAGAAGATGGGGCGAAGTTACAAAGCCTGTGTTACATGGAACAGCAAAAAAAAAAAACTAACTAGGAACAAAGCTATAAATGCATACGTTGAAATTTGACAACTACTGTCAGTGACTCAAAATTTACCCTTGTGATATTTGGATTATTACTGAGTTTCTGTGTGTATTTATAATGTATTTATGGTTATTTGACAGTTTTGAACACGGGTTAAGTCTTTCTGAATAGGGGAATAAACTTTGAGAATAAATGTTCTGTACACTGTATAGACCTTTATAGAAAATAAATTTGATAGTTGAATGTTTGCTTGAAAAATTATTCTGTGCTGTATGCATTTTAATTGCTGTTACATGTAATTACAGTGCTTTGTAGGAGAATGTCAATGTAGGTGACTCAAGCATTGCACTAAGGAACAGATTGTAAGGATCATTATTTATGTTAAGATTATAAACATTATTAGATACATTTTCAAGGCTCCACCCTTTGGTTGCTATAAGATCATATGGACTTGAGTTTATAATGTCAATAATAAAGCACCAGTCTCACTAGCTGCAGTTGTTAAACTGATTCATGAATTCATTATTGCTGTGGTTTAGCTCGAGCCACCACACATTTTCTCACTCACCCTCCCCCTCCCCAGCGGGATAGGGGAGAGACATTGGGAAGAAAGGAAAACTCGTGGGTTGAGATGAAGACAGTTTACTAGAATAGCAAAGGAAAAACTACAATAACAGAATATAAGGATATTAAAATATACAAAATGATCAATGCGCGATTTCTCACCACCTGATGTCTGAATGACTGGTACAGCCAGTCCTGAGCAGCGATCGTGGAAACGAAAACCGAGCAGCAAGCAAAGGAGCAAAAAGGAGCCAGCAAGGTAGAGGGAATTGGGGTGGCTGTGGTGCCTGTCGTGGAGGCTAAAGTGACTGCAGCATTTGTAGCAGGAGTTGGAGTAGCACAATGTTTGTCACTGGGGTTGGAGTATCTGCAGTGCCTGCTGCCAGGGTTATGGTAGCTATAGTATTCTTAAATAGTTGTTTAAACGTAACCAGTACCGGGATCAAGATCTGAGATAGCTGGAAGAGACCTGCCAACATGTACACAGTGGTTGGGGTATCAAAATTCTCAAAAGCTGTTGAAATTAGCTTGGTGAAGTGGGGGAAGCTGTAAACAGATGTGTCCCCCCCGGGGTCTGGCTTCCTGGACCATAGCAAGAAGTATAATTCCAAACAACACCCACAAGATGGCTCCCAGAATACTTGGGTGGAGCTGCCGCTGCCTCTGCACTCAGCACTCTGCCCGCCACCACTGAATACAAATATGAAACCAGTCCTGTTACCAGTGATCTCACCAAAACAGCCAGTGCCACGTAGAACAGCAGAGCGATACCTTTAATCCCAGAATCGATAAGCCATGCATAAACACCGATAAGCAGCAAATACGGCAAGTAGGGTGGTGCCTAATATAGCTCTAAAAACAACGCCGAGAGCAAATAGAACAACATTGTGGCCAGCAATGACCAAACTGGCATAATGAACACTTGTAACAAATCTGTTTTCAACACACTGTGTGCAAACCTGTCCTTATCACAGCCCTTCAGGACTAACCAGGGGCTCAAACCTTGGATCCTCAGATTGAAGTCTGACAATCTCCCGACTGATCTAAGTGAGACCACTTTGTGCCCTGCCTTGGGTGCCAAAAAGACTGTGGTGGTTTAGCCGAAGTCACCACGTAATTTCTAGTGGGATGAGGGAGGAAAACTCATGTGTTGAAATGAAGACAGTTTACTAGAATAGCAAAGGAAAACTACAATAATAACAAAATATAAGGATGCTAAAATATACAGAATGAACAATGCATGATTTCTCACCACCCGATGTTCAAGTGACTGGAACAACCAGTCCTGAAGAGCAATCACAGAAATGAAAATGGAGCAGCAAGCAAAGGAGTGAAAGGGAGCCAGCAAGGTAGAGGGAACGATGCCAGTGAGCAAGCAAGAGACAGGAGATGGAAAAATGGATGCCCTTCCCATGGGCAACCCCCACTTATATACTAAGCATGACGTTTATGGCATGGAATACTCTCTTTGGCCAGTTTGGGTCAATTATTCTGTCTTTCTCCCACCTTCCTGCACCTGCGCATCAGTGAGACCTGGGCAGCTGGACAGTGTCCTTGGTCTCATTAGCAACAACTCATATCATCAGGCTGTTTATCAACATTCTTCACATACAAAATCCAAACACATCAGCTACTGAGAGGAAAATTAACTCCGTGTCAAACTCAGCCAAAACCAGGACAATTAGGAACACCTAAGCGTTATGGTTGTTTAGGAGGTTTAATTGAGAACTGATTATTTATTTTTTATTATGTTATTTCAAGAGAGCTGTTTTCCTTGTGGGTTAGCGTGAATATAATGCCAACCTGAGCAAGCTTAAACTGTGAATGACTAGCCTGTGAAACAGTTGCAAGTAGTGTTCCTGTCATGAAGGGGAAGGAGAAGAGTTATTTTGTTTCTGATGTGATAACTTTGTTAACTTTTATTAACTTACCTATCAATTGTACCCCTGACTAAATTAAATGTGCGATTTACCTACCTTTTCTGTAACATCTCTGTTCTGGTGAACTACTGTTAGGCCTTCCACTTCCATGCCACTCCCAACTGTTGCTTAAATCAAAATCACTGAGGCCACAAATTATGTTGTTTCCTTGTTATATGAGAGACAAGGAGCTCAAATTAACTTGTTCTATTTCCTGCCTTTTTGTTTGGTTATTTTTTTTTTATTAATTTGAAATCTTATTTGTATGAACACATGGGGAAGGTATATTCAACCTGTACATGGACTGATACAGGAACTAGGGGGAAAAAAATCTTGATTTCAAAATAAGTTCCAAGGAAAAGCGACTGATTTGGTGTTTATAATGGGTCATAAAACACATCTGACTTCAGCGCTGTCAATGGAATCTGCTAATCAGTAGATAAAATCCAAGGTTTGGAAGAAGCATATATAAATATTGTCTTGCTTCTCTCTCACCACTTTTCTGCTCCTGTCTTGAAGATATCACTTTACTTCCTTTTTCCTTCTTGTAGTTTTATTCCTTCTAATAAGACAATTCCTAATGCATATCTTCTCCCATGTCTAAGCTATGGGGAGCATATTTGATTAGTAATAGAAGAGTGATTGATTCAGCCATGTTTGTAGGCTAGCGGTTGGTTATTTTTGCTGAATTGTAGGTACATCTCTAATGTAGTATTAACTCTAGTGCCAGATGTACTCAAATTTCCTGCTGTATCCCTTGACAGAGCAGCTAACTTGATTTTAAAGCAGCACTTTGACATTATATATTGAGTTTGGATTTGACCATGAAATGAGTTAGGGATGGCATTTGAGTTGTTGCTTCACCTAAGGCTGCAGGAGAGCAGCAGGCATAAACAATCCAAGAGTCTCATCAGTGACAACTTCTTATCTAAAGTGGTCTGCTGGACCTTGTACTCACAAACAAGGAAGGACTTGTTGTGGATGTGAAGGTCAGAGGCAGCTTTGACTGTAGTGACCATGAGATGGTGGGCTTGAGAATCTTAAGAGGAGAGGTCAAGACAGAAAGCAGGACCACACCCCTGGCTTTCAGGAGAGCAGACTTTGGCTTCTTCAGTGATCTACTTGGAAGAGGCCTGTGGGATAATGCCCTGGAGGGAAGAAGGGCCCAAGAATGCTAGTTGGTATTCAACTCTCTAAGCTCAAGAGTGGCCCATCCTAATGAGCAGGAAGTCAGGCAAAAATATCAGAAGTCAACATGGATGAGCAAGGAGCTTCTGACAAAATTCAGGCATAGACAGGAATCACACAGAAGGTAGAAGCAGAGATGTGGAACCTGGGAGGAACACAGAGACACTGCCCGAGTATGCAGAAATGCAATTGGGAACGTCAAAGCCTACCTGGAATTGAATCTGAGAGAAGTCAAAGACAACAAGAAGGACTTCTCTAAGTGTACCACAGGGATCAGTACTGGGTCCAGTCCTGTTAGCTTCTTAATTAATGATTTGGATGGTGGGGCAGAGTTTGCAGATGATACAAAACTGGGAGAATCAGCCAGTGGATCATGCTGCTATGCAGAGGGACCTTGGCAGGCCGGAGAGGCAGACTGACAGGAACTTCATGAAGCTCAACACAGGGAAGTGCAAAATGCTGCTCCTGGCAAGGAAAAGCCCCAGGTTTATGGGGCACCTGCTGGGGGCTGAAGGCTGGAAAGCAGCTTTGCAGAAAAGTCCTTTGAGGGCCCTAGAGTACACCAAGTTGAACATGAGCCAGCAATGTGCCAGTGCAGCAAAGGTGGCTAACAATGTCTTGGGCTGCATTAGGAGCGATGCTGCCAGCAGGTTGAAGGAGGTGGTCCTTCTCCTTCAGCACTGCTGAGGCCACACCTGAAGTGCTATGCCTGGTTCTGGGCTCCCCATCTCTCCCCAGAGATACAGAGGTACTGAAGAGAGCCTAGTGAAGGGCCAGTAAGATGCTGAAGGGATTGGAGCAGGTTTTTTATTATATTAATTGGTGTGAGTGAGTGGCTGTGTGGAGAGAGGAGTGGGTGACCAAGCACAAAGTTTTCTCTGTGTTTCTCCTGTTTCTTTTCACTCTCTCTCTTAATTAGTTTTTTTACTCTTCTTTATATTTAAGCTGTTACAGTTAGTCATAGGGGCTTTTTAATCATAGCTGTAGAACACATGTCTTGTTTGCCAGGTTAATATTGAAATGAATCCATGAGGTAATCACAGGAAAAATTAAACACTGAAAAATGATTATGTCTATTAATGTATACATACAGAAATCATGTTCATAAAAATAGAGTACATCACACTGTTGGCTGATTTGTTTACTTAAAGTGTAAAGGATAGTATCATGTCACTATTGTAAGTACTTTAAAAAGAGGAAATGAATTAAAAATAATTTCATTTGGAGCCTATTTTATTCTTACCTGCAAAGAGGTTGCTGCTTACAACTTGGAGCTTCACTTTTTACCAGTATACTGAAAGCTACATTTTTCTTTTTATCTTTGAGAAAACAAAGGATCAGCTCCTTCTAAACTGTGCAAAAGTTCAGATATTTGAGAGCTACTTGTGAAGTGTTCCATTTTATCTCCACATTGCATTAATAGCTGGTTCAAAGGCTGTTGAAAAGAGTAATAAAAACTCTTGATAGTAATTTACAGTAAGTTTGAATAATCTACAAAATTAGTGACAATTGGAATAGTGGTCTTCTGTATAAACTACTATATATTTGCAGTATTTCTATGAAGAAATACAAAGTAAATCTAATATGCATAGCGATGACCACAGATAGTAAAGTTTCAAAGCTGTATTTCTTCATTATAGTAAAGAAAGAAAAATACGTTATTTTTAGAAGGAAAAATGTTATTTTTCAGCTCTTTTCCTGATGTCGGATTGTTTGGTACAGTTGTCAAAGATGACAGCTATTCTTTAAAGAATTAGCCATCAAAAATGTGGACAAATTAGAAATACTTCTTTTACACATTCCCTTGAAATTATTATAATATGCTGATCTTATGGTGGTTTTCTGAGCAGAATAAATATTTGATATTTTCCTAGCGTTGGATAGATTATAATGTCTAAATGGATTTTGAATTTGTAAGAAACTATGAGCCACACCTCATGGTCAAGTAATATATGTGCTGGTGTTTTAATAATGGTTGTTAAATATAGTTGTTGTGGTTATTATCTCTCCCTATTCTCTGGGAGGGTGGGGGGAGTGAGAGAGAGATTGCGTAGTCTGGTCCCGATTGGGGCTGAACTACGACAATAGTATAACCTGCTAAGACATACTTTGATTTTGAAAAGTATTGTTATGTGTTGATCTGTTAAACTGCTTTTTTACAGCTCCTGGGATCTTTTTAGTCTGCATAGCAATTGTGAAGTTTAAAAACAGTTATATAACTATATTTTACCTAAAAGTATACTTACCAGTATTTTACTTAAAAATTTGTGTCAGCATTTTACTTAGTGTTTTGGAGTATTAAAAAAGATATGTCTGTAATGGGAAGTAACAGCTTTAGTAACAATTTGTAATAATTACTTTTAACAGTCTACACATAAATATAAAACTGTTTTTTTTTTTTAAGTTCAAGGAATGTAGAAGGAGTTAAAATGAATGAGTGTGATTTTAATGTTTCTGTGAACATTTCCTTTTGAGCTAAGACTACTTGTCCAAAATAATCTTTAGGAAATGGAAATAGCTCATGCATCTTGAGTGTAGACGTTGTGGAATGTTTGGCATTTTGAAGAAAGCCTTTTTTCCTAGAATTGGTCTCCTTGGGAGAGTTTGCTTTTGTTTTAGGGAAAAACCACTAGCAGTTTTCTTGGTGATTGGTGGTGATTTGATTTAACAGAGGGTGAAAAAATGAGATATGGTGTTAAAAAAAGATTCTTTATTTTCTTAACTATTGCTTAATTCTTAGTAAGCGAAAAGTAATTTTTCAGGATGTTATGGTTGCTAAAAGCTTACGTGTATTAAGGAAAGTGACTGGATGAATAAATTGGTAAAAAGCCTGTGGGGTACTGTTAAGTAGAAAGATAACACCCCTGTCTGGAGGAACCTTGAATCTGCAAATTGCTGCAGGCTGGAAGGGTATTCTGTGGAAGTACTGCTTTGCTTACACTGTTTCTTGTCTGCTTTTGGCCACTGTCAGAAAGAGTATATTGCCTGGATTAACAGTTGATTTTTATCTGATTTATTTATTGTTGTCTTCTAACCCTATATGTGTCTCTGTGCCTATATGTTTGAGTCATTTGTCTTATTTTTCTGTATGAATTTGTTTCTCCAAATTGACTGCACAATTTGTGAGCAAAGATAAAATTTACATGAGTTTAAAAAAATAAAATCTGTAAATTAATTTGAGGGATAATAAGTTAAAATTATTTCTTCAAGTAAATTTTATATTTTACAGCCCTGCTATCTTGCTGATGATTGTGATTTTTAGATCTGAAAGGTGCAAATTTTACCAACATCTACTATTTGAGTTCATATAGGTGTTTAGTTTTTTTTTCTTTGATAATAATCATCATCATATTATTATTTCTTTAATTTTTAAATTTCAAATGTATTTATGTCACAAAAATGCATCAAAGCTAAAGCTTCCGTTTTAAAAAAAGGACAAAAATTGCTGTCTGGAATGAACTCATTCTGTGAGAGTCCTTTGCTCCTTTGTAAAAGTCCCACGTGACTTACGGGTAGGTTTTCTTACTAAGTGAAATAGTCATAGCAAGCAGTCAAGAAGGCTGGCTCAATGAGAAGGTTGAACTTCATGCAGAAGTTCCCATCTTGTTTATCAGTTCTAGTTTCTGCGTAAGTGACATGCTTGACGTAAAATCTCAAAAACCAAGGAAATTAAAACTGAGAATATTAAATGTTCATTACTTCTTGCTTTAAGCTGTAGTCTTACTTCACCACCTGCCCAACTGTTGAACGTCACTGTGTTTCTTAGTCTTAATCAGCTGCATTGGAACTGTAATCTGCCACCAATTTGTTCCCCGGATTTCAGTAAGATTACCAGAACTGTAGAGCTGAGTGACTGGGCGTGCAAAGCAGGTCATGGTTAAGGGCCTATTTAGGGGTTGTCCTCCCAAGAAATAACCTTGCCTGAATTGAGTTTGTAATACTTTTGATTATATTTCTTGTTTTTCTAACTGCTTGAACACCAGCTAATGTCTTCCCCGGAGGTGCTAATAATTGCTGTTATAATGAAGTCTAATCTCTTTCTATTCAGTTTTGTAGCTTTGATCTTGGTTATACTGACTTTTACATGCTGTATTACTTGAAATTAGAATTGCACTTGGTGGATGAATGTGAAGTACAACAAAAAATACACACATGGCTTTCTGAATGGCTTTTAATATCCAAATTGTATAGGCAATAATGTAAGGAAACAGTTGAAATTCCATGAAATTGGTAGATTTCTTCCATGGTGTATTTCTTATGCAGTACATCATTATGGTTAGAAATACCTCTGAAGTGATATAATGATTTTAGTTTTTGTACTTTTCAGAGAAATTATATACTTATAAATGTAAATTATATTTTGAAATAATTTTTAATACTATTTTGTGTTACTTTGTAAGTAATTAAAAAGCATAGATGGGCCTAGTGAAACTTAGTGGCTTCCAGCTTTCAATTCATCAAAGATTTTATTTGTCACTAATATTTCTATTGTGTATAGTGTTTCAATACATGTTAGATTTGATGTATTAAGTGTTAAGGTATGAACTTCCTTAGTTCTGTGCTCTGATCATCTCAGAACCTGATCTAAATCTTACTAAAGTCAAGAGAATTTTTCTTTGGGTAGCTTCAACTGTCTTCTAAAGTGCTTACAAATTTGTATTAATCCACAGAAGGGCTAAATCAGGTGTGTATCTTTTGACTATTATATAAAATTGCATTACTTTATACATTTATTAATACATTTATTATATATCTTTTTCAGGGTATTGAAGAATGGAATATTGCTCATCTTAATACAATATTGGATGTTGTAGGAGAAGACTGCGGGATTTCTATTGAGGGTGTAAATACACCATATCTATATTTTGGCATGTGGAAAACAACATTTGCATGGCACACTGAAGACATGGATCTCTACAGTATTAATTATCTCCATTTTGGGGAGCCAAAGTCATGGCAAGTTTAGATTTTTATGAAAGATTATTTCATTTACCTGTTTGTTTCATTTGTCTAAACCAAACAAATGAGGTACAATTGCTTCACAGTCCGAAGCTTTACTGAAAAGCTAAGGTAGTAGTTTTGTGGGTTTTTTAAAGCTAAGAATGCTATGAAATACGTGAGATTTGTGATGTAAAGAACATGGCAGTAATACATTCTTTTGTTTTAGAGGAAATGACTAATAACTACATAAGGCTTACTTGAGTTCAACAGAAAAAATGGTAATGATTCAATATGAGAAGTTTAATGAGTTGGGAACCCAAAGATTATTTGAGGGGACTTCTGTAAGGCCTTTTTGAAATCAGTTCCTTTGGTTCAGTTGTCCTTTGGGGCTGCCTAACATGCTTTGTATTAAACATGCATTTAATTGTGTTTTTGCATCACACTCTTGTACTTTACTATTAACTCAGTAGGCCCAGTAGGAGATGAGATTCAATATTAAAGGTACTTTCTAAATATGAAGCTTCTGCTATCTTTTCTCCATAATTTTAGATTTTTGGTTTGCCTTAATAGACATGTAGGTCTAATATTATACGTATAGGTTGTGATATACGTGTATCTTAAAGTATATGAGAAAAATGTTTTCCTTTTGATCATAAAACCTTAATTGTTTCAAAATAGCTTTGAACAGAACATAAAATCATTAGAAAGAGCTATGAAAGATTTGTTATGCTTAGTTTGATTCTGGTAGTTTCTAGTCATCTGAGCTTAGATGCACAATTTTGTAACTGGTAATTCCATAAAACATTTAAGTTTATTTTTATACCCATACAAAAGACAAACACCTGTGCAACATCATGTATTTAAAATGAGTAGGTGGTAATTGGTTAGCTGCTAGTTCTTAGGTTGTTCCTTTATGTTTTCTTGTATAGTGGATCTCTTGGATCTCTAGATCAGATCTCTAGACAGAGAAGGTAAAGACTACCTATTGTAGTCATGCAAGTCTATGTTTTGAATTGATTAATTATGTATACATATTTTGAAATTGCTGGTTTGATAGAATTAGGCAGACTAAGAAGGTCTTCTCACCCATAAGATTATCTTTGTTAAAAATGGATGTAAAGATAGGTAGTTCCAAAATGTTCCAAAATGATAGGACAAATTTAACTAAAAAAATGATTACCTTAAAAATATTTCGAATTCTTAGGAATTTTAAAAGTGCTATTTAAAGAAAACCTCACTGCATATTGTAGAATTCCAAACAGTAGAGACATTTACTTAAGCACTGTGAAGTCCTTGGACACAATGGATAGAAGCTAAGAAAACTTTTTTCTTTCAAGTTTTTTGAAGGAAGTATGAGTTGATAATATGATGAATACTTTTCTAGTTTACAGATACTTGTTTACACTTCTGAATGAACAAAATCATTAAACACTGATATCTTCATCTTTTGAAGAAGCAATGGTGGATATTACTTCATTTTCTGGACCACATTGGCCCATATCGTTAAGAAATGCAGTGTTAAAAAAGAGTTGAATGAAACACAGTTGAAGATTTATTTGTTGTTACACATATGCTTTTACTGGAGAAATGCTGCAGTAATTTATGCTATTCCTACCTCACTGAAATGTATCTTGTGTTAATGGGATTTAGTGTAATGTTTTCTTCAGAAAATGGAAGATGAGTTGAATCTTATAGGTAGTAAAGATCTTGTCTGCACTTAAAATTTAAACTGAGTTGGCAAGTATTTCCTTAGTGAAACCAAATATCCTGGCATGTACAGTAGTAATACAATTTTTTAAATTCTACTGAGTGTACATGTAGTTCTCATTGGTCTTAAGAGAACTGAGATATGTGGAGAATATATTTAAGATTTTAGTTTAGAAAGTAACTTTTAGAAGTGCGCTGATTTTGTTCTGATGGTGGAGAACTGAATTATTTTCTGAGAGAATCAGAGTTTTTGCTTTCTTTTGAAAGGGGCACAGTGTAAACTTGCAGTATAATACAAACTTAATTTACGTGTCATTTTGTGATGTTTTCTGTGACGTTCCATCTGGTCTTTGCTTCCTAGCTCTTCTGAAGACTGGAAATGACAAGAAACAGTATATTACGTTAAAGAAACTCCCTTCTGTTTAGTAATGTATTTCATAAATCACAAAATGTCTTGCAGGGTTGGTCAGTCATAAAATAGAGAGGAATATATACTACAGAAAGAGAAGATGGTTCCATCTTTGTGATAACGTGAAGAAAAAGAGACAAGATTGTTGAAGAGAGAACGCTTAGACAGCCAAAATCATATGGATTAGGACTGTGAGACTGGACTCTTTAGTTCGTAAGAGGAGTAGGGTGAAATGGATCTAAGGTGAAATTAAAAATAAAGCAGGTAATTTAGGTTCAGGAATTCTTTTTGGAAGTTCAGTAGGTACAAGATGGCAAGAAATTTGATCTCCAGATTGCCAAAAATTTTTGCCATGAGCAACTTACATTTTTATTGGCATGGCTAGAACCTGTTTTTATGGATTTGCCATCGTAAAATGTGTACCAATACCTGCTCATCTTCCTATATGAAGTGGAAAAATGAGGAAAGATAGATTGTTACATGGTAGGGATTGTGGAATTTTCTGAAACATCGTTTCATGTGAAGATTTTCAGATTTTGAGTCCAAATAGCAGAGGAAATAGTAATGAGGTTGTGAGTATGGTGGGATAAAAATGGACAGTGTTCTGATATTTAGTATTAGTCAAAATTACAGGCAAAAAAGATGAAGAAGGTAAAGCATGCTCACACTGATGGTAACATTGTACGATTTAAGAAGAAATATGGCAATAAAGTAAACAAGTTAGAAGAGACTCAGCTAGGTCCTGACAGGGTCTTCTGGGGTAGCAGTAATAGGACTTTCAGTATGATCAGCAGCTGACAAAGGAGTGGAAGAGTCTTACTACCTTTGCACAAATTATGGCAGAACTGACATGTTTCCTGGTTATGTTCTCTGTCTAGGAAAAATACTGATAGATGTAGAGACTTGGATTGTTTTCTTTTGCCTCCATCATTACGAACTGTGGAGAAAAGGAATGTGTGTATTGAAACAGTATATATTTCAGTGCTTATGATATATTTCTCTATAGATTTTTTTTTTCCCCGCATTGATGCCCATACTGGGGTTGGATGGTGAAATATCTGTGGAGGTTTTTCTTTTAGGAAGCTTCATGTTTATTTAAAACTTTTTTTTCTTTAAAGACCAAATGTCTAGCATCTCTGAAAATGTTATCTATGGGATTTTTCCAGCCACATGGGATACTTTCCTGAGAACTGCTGAACTTTTCTGTATTGTCAAGACTCTTATTTTTAATGTGAAATTTCACTTTCCTGTTCTTATGAGAATTAACAGTATGGATTAGCATAAGAGGATTCTTACTCAAAATATAGACAAAAGTAGGAGGAGAGGTTTTTTTTTTCTCTGATTTAGTCATCTGAATTTGGGGTTTTTTTTGTTTAATGTTCTGTACCGTAGACCAAGGATCCAGTAAGATTCACGTCACTGTAATTTGAGTTGTTTCCAGGGCAGGTGCATATGTGTTAAAAAAGCTGAGTTTTCTAATAAATTATGGTAGGAACCAACCCTAAAGGGCCCTAAAGAGTGACTTTGGGGCTCCTTGTGTCTGATACTACAAAGGTGGTCTCCTTTTCTTAGCTGTGAGAAAAGAGCAATGGCAATAGTGAGAAGAAATAAAAGATTGAGGAGCAGATGTTACTGCAGACCCCAAATGAAGACAATGATGAAAAACACCAACTTGCATTGAATGAATTATTGCTTGGTAATTTTACATTAGCTAAATAAATAGCTATATCCCAGTTAAATTGTGTTCTATTTTATCTTTCTGAGAGAATAATTGAGAGCTCAGTTGTTCAGTTTTGCGTTTTTTCTAATAGTGATAAGTACTAACATGTTTAGGTATACAGATGGAAACATGTGGCTGCATTTTATCACAAAAAAATGTAGTAACATGTACTTTTGGAAGAGTAACTTTTTGGGAAGAGTACCAGTCCAATTAAAGACAGATAAAGCAAATAAAAGTATCTAATTTGAGTTTTTTGTTAGACGTAAACACTGTCTATTCATGTTTTACTTTATGAAAGTGTGTATTTAATGACATACAATACAGTATATAATGCTATACATAGCATTTGTCTCTGCTGGGATGTGAAAGGTGCAAACATATAGCTTAGATTACTATATATACACTGATGCATGTGTAATACAGAGTGGAGAACAGGCACAAACACTTTGGAAGTACAAATGGAGAGAAACAAAATCCATTTTTGTAAGACAGAGAAATTCTGATTTAAACTACAAACACTGAGCAGAGTCAAGCTGAAAGTCTCTTTTTCTTTAATACCGTTTGGAGTGAGTTGTTAGTAGGCATGGGTTTTGCTGTGGTTCAGCTTAAAGTGATGACTTCTGTGGTGGAAGGGTCTTCTGTGCAGCAGTTTCAGTTGTAATAGTTGTGTGTGTGCAAATGAGAGTCTGAGGTAGAGGGTTGTTTATTTCTTGTGCGAAATGAAGGGCCTAGGGTCCTTCCCTTGCTTTTCTGAGTGAGTTGTCACGGGAGATGAGTGACATCTGTGTTCACAGGGTAGTAAAAGATAAAAGCTGTATGTTGACTTAGTTGGAAAAGGTGGATTTGGACTGTGCTGTACAGCTAAATATGCATTTTATCCTTTTCTGAACTGTATTTTGGTATCAAGAAGAATCAATCCAATGCTGTTGCAACGTTAAACTGAAATGAAAGCCTGTTATATCACATATTGAACCAGTCAATAATAAAGCCTAACTAATAAATACAGTATATCTATTAAGTGCAGTAAATATGTGAATAATAAACATTAAAAATAACATGAAGTTCATTCCAGTTCTTTTATGTTGCTAGTGACTTGCTGTACATAGCATATGGGATCTTTAATAAATAATTTATTGTAAGAACAGACTAATTCCAAGATCTCTACAGTTCTTTAATTTAAAGAACGTGTATTTCTTAAATAATATTTTAACTCTAATTGTAATGATTTTACAAGGACAAATAACCCTTGTATTCCACAGCATTGGCTATAGGAAAAAACAGAGGTGTTTAATGCTCATATTTTTGTGTTGAAGTCTTGTGTCTTGTGAAGCACAGTAAAATTCAAAGAAGTTAAACCTTTATAAATTAGGCACTTTATGTAGTTTTGTTTTGTTTGGAAAATGAAAGTATATATGTCTTTTAACTGGAGTGCTGTAATAATATCAAATATTGTCAATATTTTAAATAGAGAATATAACATTAATGAACTATATATTATGATGTTTAAACTAGAAATAAGCAAAAATGTTTTCTGAAAAAAACCTTGTGTCTTTTTTCCTCAGAAATTGTTATATTTTTCCTGTATAATTTTTCAGTCTTTAATCTTTTTGACTTCTGTATTTTTAGACATTTATCATATGTGAATCATGGCTTGTGTAGTGATTATGTCTTTAGGCATTTAATCCTTTTCTTTATGTGAATTTTAGGTATGCTATTCCCCCAGAGCATGGAAAACGGCTTGAAAGACTAGCTCAAGGTAATATTTTTGATATTTCCATATGTAAGATGTT
Organism: Ardeotis arabs; assembly: GCA_011801015.1. Classification (NCBI taxonomy): domain Eukaryota; kingdom Metazoa; phylum Chordata; class Aves; order Otidiformes; family Otididae; genus Ardeotis; species Ardeotis arabs. Next base: position 22,255 of record JAAGAY010143997.1, on the reverse strand, counting down.
TGAAGGACAAACCTCCCACAAAGTGAAAATATTGTCCTTGACTCACCTGTTTTGTTTTATTACTTAATGTTGTATGACTTTTACCTGTCTATGACATGAATGCAAACAAGAAACACTTTCTAGCACTGTGAGGGATTCTTAAGAAACAACAAAGAAGATTGTTTTCTTTTAGAGCTTTGTTTGGCACTAGTATTTTTTGTTTGGTGAAGCTTATGAAAATGAGACTTGGTATTTTGTTGTTCATTAGATTTTCATTGCCAATGTCTTTGTCTCCTCTGTGCCCTTGCTTTTTCTTGTCATAGCTTGTTTTCACCAGTAACTTTTGAATCTCTACTTCTTAGCCAAATTTGATACAAAGATAGAAATGTTGAAGACAGCTGAGTCTTCAGAAGTTTCATGAAAGTTAATGGCTGGGTAGAGGGTGGAAACCTGGTTAGTATATCTGTGAAGGAGGAAGCAGACAAAATGTACCAATGCTAAACCTTATTTGGTAGCAGCTTACCGGCCAGTGAGCTGACATATAAATCCACTTTAGCCAAAGCATGTACCTGCCTTTGCCCTCCAGAGGTGTGAGGAATGTATATTGAGAAGGGGCAGAGGATATTGTTGATAAATTTGAGATCTAAGGGGTAAAAATCACTCATCTATAGGAAAATTCTTCTCACACAGTAATTTGTTTTATTTTCAATAACACTACACCTCTCTTTTTGCTTCTAGATTAAGAGTGCAGCTTTTTAACATGGGAATAATTAGGCAGGTTTCTTGGTCTGACAGTCCATGTTTTGTAGTCTCCTACATGTTATGTAAGGAGTGCTACTGGAAGTCAGTAATTAGATATCGTGTGTCAGGAGCAAATTCTGAAAACTTTTGTCCCTCTTTCCAGGCTTAACTTTATATTCAATTATCTCTACCTCCTTCCTCCCACCCTGAGCAGCACAGGGGGCAAAAGAGAATGGGGGTTATGGTCAGTTCATCACACGTCGCTTTCTGCCCGCTCCCTCCTCACATTCCTCCCCTGCTCCATTGTGGGGTCCCTGCCGCGGCCTGCAGTCCTTCATGAACTGCTCTGGCGTGGGTTATTTTTCCATGGGGTGTAGTCCCTCAGGAACAGCTGCCCCAGTGGGCCCTCCACAGGGCACAGCCTCCTTCAGGCATCCGCCTGCCCCAGCGTGGGGTCCTCTCCGGGCTGCAGGTGGATCTCTGCTCCTCCGTGGGCCTCCATGGGCTGCAGGGGCACAGCCGGCCTCACCATGGGATGCACCACAGGGGAATCTCTGCCAGGAGCAGCATTACTCCTCTCCCTCCTTCTTCACTGATCTTGGTGTCTGCAGCCATTCCTCTCAAAAAATTCTTCACAACAGGCAGGCAGACACCACTCAAGATCTCTTCACATCTCCTCTCCTCTCCACTTCTTGCAGCTGGGCTGGGCCGAGTCGGGCCCAGACAGCTGCCCGGTGGGAGGCCAGAGGGTGAGGGCTGCAAGGCCCACAAGGCTCACGCCTTCCCCTCTCTACCCCCACTTCAGCTTCTTTACATCTTCTTCTCTCTTTTATTTTTCCCCTTCTTAAATAGGTTGTTGCAGAGGCATTATCAGGAAACATTCTGCTACCAACTGGCTCGGCCCCAGCCAGTGATGGGTCTGCCCTAGGCCGGGCCGAGTCCGCTGGACAAAGGGGAGAGAACTTCTAGCAGCTTCTTACAGAAGCTGCCACAGTAGCCCACCCTCACTAAACAAAACCAACACAATTATAGATTTCATATTTATTGATTATAGCTTATTGATTAATTTATTGATTATAAACTATTCAGGTTTAAATGTTCTGTAATAAGTGTGTATCGAAACATCTTTTTTTTGAAAGTGAGGGAAGAGAATGAGCAGTTTCAGCAACACTTGTTCAGTCCCTTCTAAAAATTAAGTGGCATTGAGGCGTAGCATTGAGAGATAAAGCATGGGGAGAAGTGGAAATCTCCAAAACCACTGTTTGTCAAAAGCCAATAGGTTATACTGGGGAACAATGTCTTAATGTCTGAGTGGTAGAGTCTGAATCAAACAATTGGACTTAGGATTTCAGTCTCACTCGACGTAACAGTTGTTAGGTCCAGAACTGCTGGAAGAAGGTAGGACAGAAAGGGATATGGCTTCAGATACACCAGTACATGTGTATGTCCTTTTCTACAGCTGGGGACAGGAACCCAGTTCCTTCATCCTTACTGATTGCTGTATTTAAAGAAGTTGCCTAGGCATGTCACTCAGTCGTGGTCTGTGCACATCTGCATGGAAGTAAGTTATCTAATACTGCTATTAATTATACATTAGTACAAGTTATAAAGGTCTATGTGATGAATGGAAAACTACTTTTCTTGATGAATCATAGAATCATAGAATCATAGAATGGTTAGGGTTGGAAGGGACCTTCAAAGGTCATCTAGTCCGACCCCCCTGCAAGGAGCAGGGACATCCCCCACTAGATCAGGTTGCTCAGAGCCTCATCCAGCCTGGCCTTGAATGTTTCCAGGGATGGGGCATCCACCACCTCTCTGGGCAACCTGTTCCAGTGATCTACAACTCTCATGGTGAAAAATTTTTTCCTAATGTCCAATCTAAATCTACCACCCTCTATTTTAAAACCATTACCCCTCGTCCTATCACAACAGGCCCTACTGAACAGTCTCTCCCCATCTTTCTTGTAGGCCCCCTTGAGGTACTGGAAGACCGCTATCAGGTCTCCCCGGAGTCTCCTCTTCTCCAGGCTGAACAGCCCCAACTCTCTCAGCCTTTCTTCATAGGAGAGGTGCTCCAGCCCTCTTATCATCTTTGTGGCCCTCCTCTGGACCTTCTACAGCTGGTCCATGTCCTTCTGATGTTGGGGGCTCCAGAAGTGGACACAGTACTCCAGGTGGGGTCTCACCAGGGCAGAGTAGAGGGGGAGAATCACCTCCCTCGACCTGCTGGCCACGCTCCTCTTGATGCAGCCCAGGATGCGGTTGGCCTTCTAATCATGTGTATGATCAAAACTTAATTATTTTTATTTCAGAACTATGTTTTGAATAGTAAATAGCAAATAAATCATAGAATCAGATACTGAACAGTGAAGATAAAGGTTCAAACAGTTTTTTATTCCTTTATATTTGGTGAATGAAACTGGATTTCTGTAGAAAAACTACATATTCTTACAGAGATGTTTATTGTAACAGTAGTATAAGACAGGTGAATTAGTTTCACAGACAGCCCTGCCAGATGTTTCCTAAGGTTTGAGTATTTGACTTTAATATCTTCTGCGATGTTTCTCTCTGAGTAGGTTGTTTTCATTATATTTTTGGTCCAGCTACTAGCTGAATGAGGATGGTGGTGCTGTAGTTCTTAAGAATAAAGATGATGATTTTTATGCTCAATTTGACTTACATATTCAGTTTTTTTTTTTGGGAAACTACCATTTCTGATTATTTCCATGCTGTGGAGGTTAAAACCTCTGTGATCTACTTTGCAACTGCTGCCTGCCAAAATACAGTTTGAGTTTTATGGTAAGGTATCTTAAAAAGATGAAAATGTAAAGTAAGCTGCATTGCTGCAAGTCACTTAATAGTAAACATTAATAAAATGTAGTGTAAATGAGACCTTCATACTTAAATACATGTGTACTGAAATTATTTTTAATTATATTTTTGCATAAATGCAACATCTGAAGGAAAAAAAGTAGTTTATTCAAGAAGGTTAGCTCTGATGACCAGATGCCTACAGAATTAATTGAATGATCCTAAGTAATTAAAATAATAAAATAATGCATTAAGTGTGACAGGTTGTCTAACTCAAGGCAGCAGTTGATACATAAAATTAAAGGAAGGCTGGAATATTTTCCATTATCTTGTCTGCACATCACAATTACCTCACATGCCTTTTGTGCATGAATGCTTTCATTTTTGCTTTCCATTGAAATCTTGATTGACTGTGGCACCTACAAATACTTTATCTGAAAGACATTAGACTTGCATCTAATAAAGACAGCAGTTTGATTTTGCCCTTCAGCTGCTTTCTCATTTATGTAGGTTTTTTTTCAATTTTATGTAGACGTAAATGTAATAAAAATCTCAAGTGAGATGCTAACAGCAATTTTTATACTTGTTGTTATGTTAGTCTGTAATACCATGATATTCTGAAGGATTTTTGTTTCACAAAATGGGTTAGAAAATAGATAGAATAGAAGCAGAATGACAAATCAGAAATGACAGTTTGAAAGATTTTCAAGATCTTTTAATAGATCATTTAATTGCAGAAACTGTTTTAGAGAGGAGATGACATCTATCTGTGTGTTCAATTATGTTAAAGAAGAAACTAAAGTAAAGTTTAATATATTGTAAGTATGGAGGGGTGCTATAAAAAGCTTTATGTGATGTGTAGTCTTAATTAATTCATTTCATACAGAAGCCATCACCTGTTATGTATGAAAACAGGCATAAGTTGTTGTTGAAATGAAACAGTGTAGAACTTGCCTAACTTCTAAAGGTCTCAAATCTGAAAACTTAAGCAGCTGAAGAATTGAACTTTGTCTCCGTTGGTAGTTATATGAGTCAAGTTAGGAAAGTCGCATTTAGGAGATGATAAACTTAAGGCTGTAGCATACTCATCTGGGCATAACAACACTCATATTTCACGGCACTTGCTTCTTTTGTGGCTTTAATGTTCTGTGTGTAGCATACAAATTGCCACTGCTTCTTTGTGAGGATTGTTGTTATGCAAACTCATCCTCCTAATTTATTTTATGTGTAATATGGAAAGTTAAATCAAATTAGTTCAAATCACTGCAAATTAATTTAAATAAATTATGTGAAGTTTGTATTTATATCTACCAAAGTAAAATCTAAAAATAAAATTACTAGAAAACTCAATCTTCCTTTTATTTCTACCTGTGTTCCAGGAGTACTGATCAGTGAGATATGATTAATATTTTGTATGTTCTGAGCCCTTTAAATGAAGATCTACATAAGTAAAAAATTACCTTAACTTTGAGCTTAATTGAGTTAATTTGGATTATTTTTAATTACATTAAGGTTAAATTACATTAAAGATATTTGCAATTTAGGGTATTCTCTTTCTTATGTTGTAAGTTTTGTAATTTTGTATTTTCTTCTTTTAGATTTTTATTTCCAAATAATATTAATAAACTAGAAATACAAGACCTTTACTGTAAAATTTTAATTGAAGACTTGAATATGGAAATGTAGAAAAAGATAGGAGGTCTAGCCTCATTTATTGACTGGTGAGAATTTGATTTAACAGTTCCGTAAGAATATGATATTATGTATGTGTGCTTAAATATTGTCTTCAGGGTGAAAAAAAAAAAAGAGCCTTCCAGATAGTGATGCTCACTGTCCCTCAGTAATTGAACTCACTTTAAAATGTTCTTTATCTCTGAATCATTTCATGTATGCTTTAAAGATTCAGTGCAGCAATGTCCTGTGTGTGGGAATCCTGTCTTCCTCAGATACAGCTAGGAATCTGCTTAGTGCCTACTACTCCCAGCTTCCCCTAAATATGAGGACTCTTTGACTTGTATATAGAGTGTGGATCATAAAATCAGAAATTGTATAGAAGTGTTATTGTCTACTGAGGTGGAATTGCATTGACAAAGGCTGTGTCTTCACCAGCTCAGTGGTAAGACTGTAACTCAAGAAGTAGTTATTTTGTTAGTACAAATAGCATTGGTTACCTGCTGTAAGATTATCTTATTTTCGGCTGTGTTATCTGTCAGAATATGTATTTAGAATTTTCTTAGAGCGTATTTTTGATTGTTAACACAATCTGAAGCCTAGGTTTTCACATATTCTTTGCTATTGCTGCTTCTGTTAAGTAGATAAAGTTTTTAGAAAAGCCTGAGTGGGCTTTCACTTTTGTGGATAAATGTACTCTACCTGTAGTTGAGGTGCTTATACTTAAGCATTTGGCTATCAGGTGTTGAACTGCATACCTTGTAGACTCTTCTAATTCTGCTGTAGGTGTTGAGTATGTCAGTTATTTCTTTAAATCGTGGATTGGAGAATTTTTGGCTGGACGATCTTTTTCTCATGACGTAAACCAATGAGCAAACTAATTCTCTTTTACCATTATCTGTCATTATTGCTCATTGTCTCTTATGAAGTAATTGTTTTGAATTGTCATTTTGTGTTCTGTGTAATCATTTCCAAGAAGATAAGTAGGGTACAGATGGCTAATTTTAAGTATTGAGAAGAGATGTAGAAGAGGTCTGCCATGTCTCAAGAGACCATCCAAGAAACTGGAGTTGCATGCAGATTCACACAAAATAACCGTCTTTTGTAGGAGTGATTTAGAGTCAATAGATTACTGTTAATGGATTAAATTAAGATTTCACATGTCTTATAAAGGCGTGAATATACTACAGAACTTGAATGGTAGTTACTTTTTAGATAGATATCAGTATTTTTTCTTTTGAATGTGGGATTTCACTAAATATCCATGATGAACTGGTAATCCTGCAAATTGGTAGTTTTAACATCAGCTTGGTATTTGAGAATGGTTCTGATGAGTTGCAGGCATGTCTTGAATTGGCCTGCATTTAATAGATTTGTAAGGCTCTTGTGATATTTCTAATGCAATGTCTACTATTCAGTGTGATATTAGGTATTTTTTGCATCTGCTAACCAGTTCTGCACAGGGATTTTTTTTCCTGAAAGAAAGCTTGTATGACCTTACCTTTAGCTTGGGCAGAACAAAAGACCTTCTGATAAACAGTGTCTTGCAATGAGGAAGTAATGCCTTCCTTTCTTCCCTCTTTCATTGAAGGGGAGTGCTTTTGAGAAAATGAGGTAAATGAGAATGGAAAATTTGAGTGTGTTTCAGCATCAACAGATATTTTGTAGTGGTACAGAATGTGTAGACTGCACTTTGATTTCACTGTGAGGGCTCTTGTAACCATAACCAATGTTCTCCTGTAAATTTCTCTTAATGGATTTTGAGCAGGTTGTGTCTGCTGTTCTGTGTTGTTTGCAACTTTCTTAGAATTCAGCAACAAGCTTGCCTATGGCTTGGAGTTGTCACAACTATTTCTGATCTTTTGGAGCTGTAGTGGTACAACTTAAGTTTTGGATAATTTACTTTTTATCATCATGTATTGAGCTAATTAAGCAGATTGCAGTAGAAGAATTCGGTACAAAATTTGCTTTCTCAGGAAAAGCATCTGTTCTAGTTTTATTTAGTGAGAGTCAAACTCTTCCTGCTTTTAGAAATTAAAGGTTTTGCTACTTTTGACAACAGTTATTTTCTTAGTCTCAAGTATCACTTTCAATCACTTTTTTCAAAGTATGTTCCAGCGTATTTCTATTATTATACTGCTCAGGACTGAGATTTCTTGAAGCTCATAAGCTGTAGGTTCCAAGTTGTGATTGTTATCATTATGTTATAGCCAGTAATTGTACCAAGATAGCTGAAATTTATTTGCTGGAGTGCACTGATTGCAGGCTAGTTTCTTTTATTTGTCTTTTAGTCAGTGAAGCCAAATGTGTCTGGTAAAACTGTACCTACCTACCTGTACTTCTGTTTGAAACTTAGAACATTATTTGCAATTCCAAAAGAGAGTAAAGAATACTGTGCCTGTTGAGGGGGAGAAAGAAGAAAGAATTATAAATCTGAATAAAATTTTTCTCAGGGCTTCTTAGCAGAGTTCTAGTGTATTGATGAGTGTGAATGTACATTACATCTTTGCTGCTTAAGTGCTGATTAACCTTATATCTGAGAAATCAGAAATATATTGTTCTTCCAGAACTAGGGAGTATGGTAGAAAAGAATGTACTAAGAATGTAACAATTATAATGTGGTCACCTTAAAATTGTTCTGGAATTATAGAGTTGTTAATGGACATAAATATAAGACTCATGAGAGAGAAGAGATGAAAGCTGACATTACAGACAAGGCTATATATTGTGACAAATTGTTGAGATTGAGATTCCATCTTTTTTTCCTCAAGTCATGGTTAGTTGATTGACAGTGATTTTTTTTTTTTTTTAAATAATCAGGTAGTGAGCATGTTATTCCAAGAATTAAACTACTTCTGTAAATGACAAACTAACGTTTACATGAAAGGGATAAAACTACTCAACAACTTACGCAGAGTAAAGAGATGACAGAAAGCCCTTTTAGTTATTAAATGTCCCGTGGCTAATTTTGTATCCACTAAGCAAGTTTTTTGTATCATTTCTCTACTCATAGAATCATAGAATAGTTTGGGTTGGAAGGACCTTTGAAAGTCATCTAGTCCAACCCCCCTGCAAGGAGCAGGGACATCTCCAACCAGATCAGGTTGCTCAGAGCCCCATCCAACCTGGCCTTGAATGTTTCCAGGGTGGGGCATCAACCACCTCTCTGGGCAACCTGTTCCAGTGTTCTGCTACCCTCATTGTAAAAATTTTTTCCTTATGTTTAATCTGAATGTACCTCTCTCTATTTTAAAACCATTACCCCTCATCCTATCACAACAGGCCCTACTGTAGAGCCTGAGAGCCCCAACTCTCATTCTAGAATGGAATTTGAAATGAAGTCAGGAAGGACTAAACTAGCAATGTTCTGGAAACTTTTCCCCTCTTTCTGCTTCTCATCTTCTCCTGTTTTCCTTGTAACATAGTGGTTTCTGACCATAACAGGTTGAAGGGAAGAGAACCTGATGTTTTTATTTTAGAGAAGGAAAGATTGGGTAGCTCATTTGAACTGTAGCTGAGGTGCTGTTCACATCCTGGTTAGAGGGTTAGATACCAAGGTTTAATAACACTGAAACCTCGTCTTTAGTTTTTCACTTTTCCCTTCATTTATTTATCTCCATGTTCTTATCAACTAGATGATATAATTATTTAATAAACTAAGCATGGTTTGTGGAGTGGTACATAAATAATCATGAAAGTTGAAACATGGAAACCAATCTTTGTTCATAGAAATCAAGACAAGATATAAAGAAGTGAAAAACCCCCACCTGTTTTTAGTTGTACCAGATATCTCTGTGAAAGTAGCCATACTTTCTGGCCTTTTCTAGATAGAAAGTTCTGTTTGTTCACTGCGTAGATGAACTGGAAGTGCTAGGTAAATCTAGTCCTTGTGGAATCACTACAGTGTATAAATGTATTTTCATGTGTGTAGGGGTTGCAGAATGAACGTTAACATAAAAAAAACCAACCCAACAACAAGATACTTCTGTAAAGGGTAAGGAAAATATGCCTGAATTTAGAGGTCCAAATTTATTTTAAATGATTTCACTTCTTAACATACAAACAAACCCTGAACCCCTGCAATCCCTTCCCCTGAAAATCAGTTGAAAAACTTAGGAGGTACATTTGATTTTTATATAAACCTCTGAGAACCTAGCAATGACAGGATAAAAAAATTCTAAAACAAGTTTAAACAGTATTATGTATTGTAAAATATAAAAACAAATTCTTACTTGTTTTAATTAACACCCAATTTTGCTTATCTTGCCTTATTAGGATTCTTTCCAAGCAGCTCTCAAGGATGTGATGCTTTTCTTCGCCACAAGATGACTCTGATTTCTCCATCAATATTGAAAAAATATGGAATTCCTTTTGATAAGGTACATGAATGTTTATTTTTAAATTGTGCATTCATGCATTGAATTAGATTGTCTTTACTGTAAAGATTATTTGTAGTAAAGGTGAGGCAAAATAATTGTTTATATTTTTAGGGTGACTCCATGAAAAGATGGAAAAAATGCTTGTAGTATTATTTGTTCTATATCATGAATGCTTAGCAAATTCTAAATTTCTAAGTTCAAGAGCTTTGTAAGCCTACTCAGAAGAGTACAGCTTGATTCAGAACATCCCCTACATGAAAATCTGTTCATGTTATACTGAATTTTTAAAAGCCTTTTGATCATTAAGGGCTTATGATTCTTTGTTTCCCACTGTGCAGACTGTTTTAAGGTGTTCAGAAGAACCAGGCAATATATACTTTTTCTCACTCTGTTCCCACCACAATATAGTCCTGTGAACTGCCCTCACCACACTCTTTCTTTATGATTGTGGTTTCTGTTTTAGTGTATGCAGTGTTTATTTATTGAACTCATGTGGACCTGTGTACACAAACTTAGCTTATAAAGTTCCCCGGCTGAGAATATAGGATAATGCGATGCTTTCTATGTGTTTTAGTTGATATTTTTTAGAACAGTATGAAATGTAGCCCATAGAAATAGTACTCAAGTGAATGTTTTCATGTACAGTTTTGTTTTGGTTTAACCCCAGCTGGCAGCTAAGCACCATACAGGCACTTGCTCGTTCCCCTGCATTGGGATGGGGGAGAGAATTGGAAGGGTAAGGTGAGAAAACTTGTGAATTGAGATAAAGACAGTTTAACAGGTAAAGCAAAAGCTGTACACTCAAGGAAGGCAGAACAAGGAATTAATTCACGACTTCCCGTCGGCAGGCAGGTGTTCAGCCATCTCCAGGAAAGCAGAGCTCCATCACGCATAACGGTTACTTGGGAAGACAAACACTATCACTCCAAATGTCGCCCCTTCCTTCTTCTTCCCTCAACTTTTATCACTGAGCACAACGTCATATGATCTGGGATAACCCTTTGGTTAGTTGGGATCAGATGTCCCAGCTGTATCCCCTCTGAACTTCTTGTGCACCACCAGCTTGCTCAGCCGAAAAGGCCTTGATGCTGTGTAAGCATTGCTTGGTAGTAACTGAAGCATCCCTGTTTGCAGCACAGGTGGGATGAAGCTACTGATTTGTTATATGCCTTTTGGAATATCACTTCACTTGTCATGCTTAAATCAACCTGTGTATAAAATTGAAGAAATGTAGGCGTTTAGAGTGATACTGCCTGCCTTGGAAAGCAAGCTTTTTTGAATAAATTACTCATATAAGAAGTAGTTTGTTTTCTGAATGATATATTATCATATGGAAATATAGTTGCTGGGTTCAGTTTTTGTAATATATAGGTAAATATTGATTTCCTTCATAGCCTCATGCTTTATCATAAAGTGTCAGATGAAACCTTTGAAACCTTCCAGACTGGAAGGTTTTATAACTAGATTTATAGTTTTGGATTTACAGAACATTACTCTGAACAGTATAATTTTCAAAGGTTCAGGTTTAAAGCGGCATATTGCAGAATGCCAGCATATTTATTTTCAGTACCACACATTTGAAGTGGCTAAGGGAGTTGATGTTCTTATTTCACTGTCTTGATTATTCCTGTATTCTAATTAAAGAAAAAAAAGCTAGAAATAGTTAAATATTTAAGTTTGATTCTGTCACCTAATCTTGGGAGGAAGCAGACTGTACCCAAGTATAATTGTAATTAATGGGATTCAGTGAGAAAGTGAATAGAGAGAACCAGGCTGTGATCTCTCATGGCTCAAAGTGATAGAAGTGGAAATGTGCTGAATGCTGATAAGTCAGCCTACGCCTACCAGGTGGCAGCTGAACTGCTGCTTGTTGCAGTAGAACACCTGCTAAACTGTCAGCAGTGGGAAGGTGTATTGAGATAAATTTTGGAATTGTTAGCACTGAGAATAATCTTTCTTAAATGTTCCCACAGTGATTGTTTGACTGCTACAGTAGCTGTTATAATATGTGCACCTGTATGTGCATTTGCATGTATATACTGAATATGAACCCACAAAAAATTAACCTTGCAAAGTGCCAATGCAAAGTGTAAGATCCAATTTTATTTTTAGCTTTGTTAGCTAAGTATATTTTTCTTGATTTCCTCTGTTTCCTTCATCCCATAATGCTATCAGAAATACACATCTTGAAGTACTATCCCTGTATATTTATTCTTGCATTTAGCAAAAAGAAAAGCACACAAAGAATTTGTAAAACTGTAAGATTAGAATTTAGAAGGAAAAGAAAGGAGGGATTCTAAAAGTAGAAACTGAATGTAAGACAACTCTACCAGCAAAAAGCTGAGATTTAAGACATGATATGTTAATGAGAAAAATGTTTGGAGTTGTGACTTTTAATTTTGGTAGTTGTTTAAAATTTAACTGTCCCTTTTTGCAATTTCGCATCATATGTGTATTTCCCTTAAAAGAGTAATATTTGTCCTTCCAATTTTTCTTACAGTATTGCTTATGCAAAGTGCTGTCACACAATGAAAACAGCCTATTTAATCTTGAAGAAGTTTCCTTATTTTCCTGTAATCAACAAATGCATCTTGTTGAACAGTCATCAGTCATTGCTCAGATTATTTGCTTCATTTAAATGAATCTGTTTGCTTTTTAGCGGGCCTACCATCTGATGTGGGTTTCCTGTAAAAAGGCATATCAGAGTATGGGGAATCTCTTTTAACTCTTTACTTCTGAATCTTCTAGTTCATTGGTTAACTCTTATCAGATAGTTCAGAAGACAGTGTGCCGTTTCTAGACTCTAGCTAGCCTGTCCTTGATAAAGTCTTTGGTGGTCTGACTTTAAGAGAGTAAAGCTGTCTCTGAGTAGAGAGAATGTGTGATTGACAAGAAGTGCTGTCTCTCGTTTTCTTCATGTCCAGACTAGAGCAGCAGTCCATCCCTGAATAGGAAGATGAGATTTCTGTCTTGAAAGAGAATATCTTGACCAGTGATTTGTTTACCTTACAGCACTTTTTTGGTAATTTACGCTAGAAGACTTTTATATCTGATAACTCGGTTATAACTACTAAGAATTTGGTTTCTTTTTGGCTATACAAAATATAATTACTATGGCAGTGTTTTTTTAGGGGGGTTGTTTTTAGTTTTTTGGGTTTTTTTTTCTTTTTTTTTCTACTTTCTATAATTTCTTGTTGAGTCAGCAGCCTGAGCACACTTCTTTTGGTTACTTTTCACTGTACTCTTAAAGAACCAGAGCAATCCTTTGTAACTACACTTGCTTATTCTGTAAAGCAATCTCACAGCTTAGCTGTAGTCAAGCTTTTCCTCTTTGAGAATCTCTTCCCAGGCCCCTTGTCCTTTAGGTATTTGGAAGTCTTATTATCAATAGTACCAGAGTTCATCTGCTCTCTTCCACTGTACTTAAAGATAAAAAGGGGAAGGACAGAAGCAGATTAAAATTTATTTTAATATAATGTCTAAAGTTATGTTTTAATGGCTTTACATTGAGACATTCTTCATGGCATTGCCAGTGCAAGAATTCCCTTGGTGTTAGTAGCTGTAAGGCTGAAGAATTGGTGCAGGGCAATTGTTAATTCTTCTTCCTCCTTTCCTGTCCAAAATGATTTAAAGGTACTGCCTGAGGGGATGCGTATGTATCCAGTGTGTTCCTTTGGGTTGAACAACATTGTCTTCTTTAACAGCTAAGGCTTACTAAATTAGAGTTTCTCCTGCTTTATGCTTGATCATCAATAGTAAGTAACTTAAAAGGCAAATCAGGCCCTCAGTCACACATCTTCAAATGATAGTTTTTGAAATGGATGACTGTGGGAAAGAAGGGTGAGAATAAGATCTCTCTCCAGTCTTTCTAACAAAAGTTTGGGTGGCATTCTAGAGAATCTTCAGGGTCGTTGATAGAAGAATTTCTTCAACAATTAATTTGCACTAGTATTTAGGGATGGTAGTTGTTGGTATTTTGATCTAGTCTGTCTCTGCTTCCTCTCAGTTGGGAAGACTGATATATTCTTTGCACTGCCTTTTTTAGCTCGCTGTACTTTCAGGTTTTATTAGCAGTGAACCTCTGCTCCAAGATTAGCTTTTTTGAAAGTACTTCCTGAATTTGTAAAGTAATACAAGTAGCAATGTATTTTATAGTAAACAACATTGTCTCAAGTATACTATTTCTGCTTGCATTAAATTGCAGCTATGTGCAAGGTGAAAAAAAGTCTTTCTAGGAAGTTGCAAAGGCAAATACAGTTTTCATTGCTTCAGGAGCAGAACTGCTTTTGTAATGTGGTTCACTTTGTGGGTTTTTTGTTTTGTTTTTATGCTACAGGTTACACAAGAGGCAGGAGAATTTATGATCACTTTCCCATATGGATACCACGCAGGCTTTAACCATGGTTTTAACTGTGCAGAGTCAACAAACTTTGCCACTATCCGATGGATTGATTATGGAAAAGCAGCAAAGTTGGTAAGTCATATTGCAGAAAATTAATGCGTAAGGAAGCCTTTCCTGTGTTTTTTTTTCGTGGGAATCTGTGGAAGCTGATAAGAAAGGGAGACGTTTTAGATCAAGTAGTACATTATACTGCCATTGAAATTCTATGTATAGTTTTTATTTTTATAATGGGTTTTATACTTCCATCAATGTATATGCCTGTCAATAGTGAGTTTTGTTTGCGGCTTAATGTGTATATTTTTCTTCAAAATGAGTTCTATTTATGGATATTTTTAAGTTGAAGCTACATATACTGAGGTTAGTATAGATGAAGACAACTGACTTCTGCTCTTAAACCTCCTCTAAGGTGAAAGCACCTATTTGTGAAAGCACCTTATCTTAAGCTAGGAATTTTGATATGTGGAAAGAAACATAAGTAGTCAAACTTTAAACAAATTTTAAAGAAACAAGTTCAACTTTTCTCATCTCTAATGCCATCGGATACCTTGAGGTACAGAATAGTAAAGGAACTGTGAACTCAGAGTAGGTGTCTTCAGATTTTAAAATGAGGTGTGTTTTACTGAAGATATTTTAGACTGAAATTTTGTTACGTTCCATACATTTTTTTCCTTCTTTTCATGTATAGCATGTGATTAAATAGCCAAAATCAAGAAAGTGTGTGATTTGTTCAGCAGAAGTTTGTTACTGTTTTTCAATATTTTGTGATTTTTCTCAGAATTGTGGCTTATGTAAGCTTTCATTAATATGCTTCCCAGAATGTTTAATTCAGAGGCATTTTCTGCAGTGACTTGTTTGTTATTGAAAAAACCCTTTTCAATAGTGATTTGCCTGTTATATTCGCTAACAAGATGACTTTGAATAAAGGGCAGAATAAGATGTGCAGGTTTAACAGTTAAGTGACGATAATGAGCTTTCATTAAACACTTGGGATTGGAAGACCATCATGAGAGAGTCCTCAAATAGTGGAAATTTATGATTCTAGACACTGTTGATTATTATTGTTAGTGATATTGAATATACTTCAACGAGAAAAAGGTTATAAATACTTTTTTTCCATGTACTCTGTATGCATACACTAACAGTAGCAAAAGTATTGAAAGTATCAATATGCGTCTGACGTGTTCATGCTGGTCTTTAATGAGACAGTTATGCTTTTAATAGTCAACAGATAAGGTGTTGACTGTAAAGTTAATTAAAAAAAAAGTATTTGATAGTTTGGAATTTCTGTAGATAGTACAGTGAAAAAAAAATTGAGAGGACTATGGCATGGACACCAAGTTAATTGTGGCAGGTAAAAGTGTCCTGGATTTTAAAAGATATGAATATGCTGCAACTCTAGAATTGGTTCAGCTGAACTTCAAGAATGCCAAAATTTATTTTCGGATATAGCAAAGCTGACGTAGTGATACCTGCACCTACGTCCCTTTCAGTGTACAGGCTTCATATTTGGTCTACCGTTTGGTGTGCAGTTGCCCCAGTGCAGACTTATAAATGTTTTATGCCTCCAGTGTCCCTTTCAGTTATTGTATTATACTGTAAACTTAATGTCACGCTTAAATTCAGCAGTTAGAAGATAATTTTTTAAAGGTAATGAAATTTTATTAATTTACACCACTCTGTGTAAAGTGCTTCTGAAATTCTGAATTGACTAAATACAATCTTATTTAGTCAAAATTCTCTAGCATGTGGATAAATCTTTCATTTTAGGACTCTGAATTCTGTGCTCTGTGTTTATTGCACATAGGACCAGTATTTTTGCATATATTGCATGAGAAATTGAACTAGATCTGTGCTGTCTGCAGTTGAATTTAAATGTCTGAAAGTTTCAAAGTGGCAGCTGAAGTGGTAATGACTGGTCTCCCTCTATAGATAAATCTTAGATGCCATTGTCGAATGTGAACTCCAGTTTCTTTTCAAATGGTTGGAGTGCTTAATGTTACTTGCTTATTCTTTTATTACTTATTACCACGAGAATGAGAATTCAAGTTTGTTTTTATTTTCTTTTTAAATGAGAAAGAACATGCTAGGAAATGCTAATAGTAGGATTTTAAAATAGTTTTTTAGTGGAAATATGTGAGAAGAACTAATGGAAAAGTGGTGAAATAATTCTTCGTAGTACTTCCTTTTGTTTGTTTATGCTGTACAAATAGGGTAAACAAGTCAAACAGAGAAAGTATTAAAACTGGTTATCTGTTCTCTAAATTGTAGTTATATAACACTTTGAAAGCCCACATGAGTTTTATGGAGATACTGCAAATTGGGTACTGAGTTTCTTGACAAGGTGATAGGATAAACATGAGGATAACTATGATTAGTTTTATCACGACCTCAGGAAAGTTTCTGGACGTATTAATTAAGAAGGTATGAAGTCTGTGTGCCCAAAGAATACCGACATTTTAGTAAGTTTTATTTGTAGTTCTGGTAATTTCATTTAAAAGAAAAAAAACACCACAAAACCTGGCATTCCCATTTGTCATTCTTCAGAGTACTGATGTTGTGTTTGACCTATGTTTTCTTTCTGTATTTGGTATGTAAAAGAATTTTAATTGAAAAAATATTCTTGATACCGTAGTTCCCCTGTATTGTACTGCAGAAATTGCCTGCATCAGCAAAATGCAGCAATATTTGGGTCGGTTTGTTGCTTTATTCCCCTTAGAGAATATTGTATACTGATAACTGATTATTTGTCTTCCCTACAGGAACACTTTCATTTTTCCAGAATAGTTTCGAATTACTTACAGCTGGATTTCTGTCTTAGAAAAAGAAAAAATCCTGACGTACAGTCAATATTCATTCTTCATTAATTTTGACAAAGATTTACATTAAAGTTGTGGTAAATATTTAGTCTGCATGATGATACTGCTTTCCTGCTGGAAATGAGATGGTGTTAAAGATTCTGTGAAATAGATTGCAAATGTTAAATCAGAGATCATTTAGACCCTCAGTATTGGAAGTTTTGGTTAAGCAAAGACTCTGGATGCGAATTCCAAAAATTATTATCTATCTTTAAAAATGCTAAACTTATGATTTTGGTTTCAATATGTGTATCCTACATACAGGTAGTAGTTGAACCCTTGGAGCAGGGATGTACCCTTCATCTTGTTTTCTAGAGTTTGTGTAAGACTTCCACTCAGGAGCCAACATATGAAAAGCAATACCAGGTGACACCTCCAGTGTGCTGTTTGCTGCAACTTGGCTGCTGTGTTCTCACTTTTATAGAGAATTAAGTTGGGCAGAATTAAGCAGAAGTAAAAAGTAGATTTAAAAAAAAAAAAAAAGGCAAAAATGGAGAAATAGCAGATATATGAAAAGTCTCCTGACTCCAGGGGAGAAACAGTGTAGTTTTTGCTGTCTTTTTGCACTGACGAAAATGCACAGGAAGATAAATAGGAGATACCGGTGAAAGGAACAAACTAGTCGTGCTCTCCGGAAGATGCTTGGCAAATGGTTGTGGTGCAGAGGGATATTGGTGAAGTGCTGATACGTGTAATGGCAGGACTTAGAGAATCAAAGGTGGGTAGTTCTCAGCTCACAAGTACTTTAGTTGTATGTGTTGGTTCTGTGAGGATGAGAGGCACTCTAAGTTCTAGATACTCATAATCATCATCATCTGGTAACTTTCCTTTATTGGATGCTATTTGTTTTTGAAAAAAAAATAAATGGTGTAGATAGGGGCAGATAGGATATTTCTTTAGGCTTCTGTGAATTTTGCCGTTTTCCTAATGGAGCTACATTTATTTAAGTAGGCTGGAAATGTGTTGCTTTGTGCAGTGCATTTTGGGTTTTCTTACTCCAGTGCATTTTGTTACCATTGGTAAAGCAGATGAGCCAGTGACAATTAGCTTGTATGTTTTGTAGGTATCTACTTTGATTTGTGCCAAGTAGATAACTTGTGTTCTGAACAAGGGATGATGTTCAGTTATTAGAAATATTTACACATAATTCTTTTATGTCTAAGAAAATAAAAATCCTTCTGAAGCAATTGGATAAAAGACACTTCTCTAGTCTGATAAAAATCTTGTGTTCCTAATGTTTATTAGCTGCAGGATGGGATACCCGCTGTTGCCACCCCCAAATCAGTGGATCATCTGTGTTTATTAATTCCATGTTTTTGTTTGTTGTTATTTCTAATGAATGCCAATGTTGCCCTCTTACAAGGCTTACAGTGCAAGACCTCTCACTTCCAGGTGCCAGAACTGGGGTTCTCAGTTATGACCTTCACCTGTACAAATTTTAGCTCCAGTGGATGAGATCAATGAACTTTATGCACTGTAATTTGATACTGAGAACTGGAAACAGATTTAAATTTTGAATGAGATCTTGTTCTTTTGGGTACAGGCATTTTTTTTTCTTTCTTGGAATTCTTTTTTTCCCTTGCTGCTGCTTGGTGAGTGTTTGAAAAACATAGATGTTTGCAAATCACTTCCTGATTACAGGGAATCCCTGTAAAACACACATGCTTTGACCTTGTGTAGAGCTTCTGGACTGTGTGATCCCACCTAAGCTTGATAGGAGAACGTAGTTCATAGAGCAGAGAATTGGGTTGAGATGGAGATCCCATGTAGGAAATGTCCAGGAGGTTTGTGATGTGAGCAGGTTTGGTCAGGACTCTTTAATGCTTCTTCATGCAGTGGTGATTATTTTAGTTTCTTTCCTTCCATTTTCCCCTTGTTATTGTTTAAGTCCTCACATTTCCCTGTCTGTTGCTTTTCCAGATCCTCGTGTCAGGGTCTCTCACAACTTGCCGTCACCCCTTGCCCCAGTCGATACCTATACTTTCAAAAGCTTTCAGAGAAAGCACTGTCATTTCTGAACACTGCTCTTGTGGCTCACTGTGTCTACTTTGTGGCACCACTTGGTGACTTTCACTCAGTATAAATGTATGCAAATTTTACTGTCTTCTATCAGGGATAGAGTCACACTAGGTGGTTTTACTAGTCATTATAATGATTCTTTTGTATTGCAGCTCCTTTTAAGACGTGATTTGTTTTCAAATGTTGGTGCTGTAAAGCTTTTTGTTGTTTAGCTGATATGTAGAACCTGAGGAGAGAAGTCTATCAACCTTTTCTACTTGAAACTCGGACTACTTAAGTATTATTGCTCTCTTTCATAAAATTAAGTCAGTAATTACTCATGCATTCTTCAGTGGTAGCTGCTTAGCAACGTGTTTTCTGTGGATAGGTTAGATCAAAGTGCTGGCCTGCAGGTTGTATTTTTCCCTTTGGTGGGATGAAGCACAGTTGTTTTGATGTTAGGTTTGATGGATTTGTTTGCCACTGCATTCATTAGCTTCACATCAGAAAACTGACAGGCTGTTAAATGAAACTTTGGCTTAGGTTTTCAGCTTGACTGTTTCGAGACCTTTGTGAAGACACTTTGGTTTTGTGCTGCAGCAGCCTCAAGCAGTTATGACTGTTTCAAAGGGAAGAGAAGTTATTTAGTATCCTGATTTGTTTGGATAAAAGAGAGTCATTGTCTTGAGATTAGGCATGTCCAGCTTCTGCTATGCAAGCAATGTATTTATTATCAAATATATATTGAGACACAATATATATGACTTAATTTTATCAGGGAAGAAATTATACTTACCACACAAAAGCGCTTTTCCACCTCTCATAATTTATTGAGTTAATATTTTTTTTCAGAGAGGATTGTGTTTAGGTTGCTGTTGTACAACAGAATGTTAGTGGTCTGTTTAAAAACAAAAATATAAAATTCTGCAGTTGTACATTTTTTTTTTTAAATGTATGTGAATGATTTAAAGGCCTAGGCTTAAAAAATATCTTGCTACTCCTACAGCAGTGTTATGTACTGTGTGTCAGTAATAGCTGTGTGCATAAGCTCATGAGTGATTCTTATATCAGGTTATTTTATTACTTTGAGTTAGGTACTGCTGTCAAGGAAACTTTTTTTTTAACATTATATGTTGTTATATTCAATACCAGTCTGCAATGATATAAGCATAATAATTCAAGATGTACAAATTAATGCTTTTACTTGCTGAAAATCATAATTAGCCACTTTATTTCATTGACTTGTCTGCTAATGAAATCTTACAAGGATTCAGGAACAAGACATACTTTCCATTTCTGGTCCTGATGTTACTACACCACTTAAGAGCAAATCCTGTGGATTCTGCAGTTTGACACTTCACTTCATAATGGTAGTGCTACTCTTGGCTTTGTAGAGAACATAGAATGTTCTCTTTTATTTTTTCTTTATGTTTCTTTCTTTTATTTTTATCTGTTCCTCTTATTTTTGCCCATCTTATTGCCATCATCTACTGCCCCTGTTTGGTTCTTCACAAACTCAGCATTTCCTGAGAACAGCAGCTATAAAAATTTCACGTTATGAAATCTGTTGCTGTAATGTGGAGATTGTCAGTCTCCCAGTGGGCAGTAAGTTGCACAGTTCTGCCTTTCTAGTACTGTGACATTTTGGATTTAGAATTGTAATGGTTTTAGGGGTAGAAAGGAGTAGTAATAATCACAATATTTTGACCTGTAAATGCAAAAGAATTATTCTATTGTTCTGTTTTTTTTTTTTTTTTTGTACCTTCCCGTTTTGGTAGAGCAACTGGTTGTAAATTCATAATCTGAAATTTCATGTGACTGTATTTTTATGTTTTCACAGTCTGCTACTCTGTGTGCAAGTACTGTTGTTGTATTCTGTGATTCTGAAGTTCAGTGTGGATTCTCATTAGTCTTTTCCGTCTATACCTAGCCTAACTTTTTTTTTTTGTGTGATGCTGCAGTATGTGTGACTAAGGTTATGTGTGTATGTTTCTTGCACAGGGCTCTCATGCAAGCTGTGCTGTTTTATTAAATAAAAACCTAACACTTCTGTCAGATTTTTTTTTAATGCAGTTTTGAATAAGTAAGGAGAGGAAAATTCCTTAAAATATGATTTCTAAATGTTGGAGTACATTCTGGCAATTTTGAGTGAGTAGAAATGACGGAATCTAATTTTCCTTTGATTTTCTTTTTCGTAAATGATCCTGTAGAAGTTCCATTTATCGAAGTAATAAATGTACCAAGTTGGTTTACTTGGTGGATGTTTAGAATTTTTTGTTTTATAGCAGCTTTCACCAAATGAGATGATTTTTTTCATAGAAAAAGTCAATAATTTACAATAAACTTCCTTTTCAGAATATAATTTTAATGAGATTTTGAATAAATCGATACAGTTTGTCTTTCCTTACTTTTCATCAGAATATAGATTATAATTATCGTGATTTACTGAGGAAAAACAGTTGTTGCTGGATACTTTTCTGTTTATATATTGATGCCACAGCCTATGAAGAGAGATTACTTTCATTCCAGGTTTTTCAACAAAGAAGAATTTGAACTAAGAAATTATTTCCTTAAATTTGAGGTTCACAGAATAGACTTTCTAGGATTGAATCAGCTGTTGAAACACAGGTGTCCAACGCAATTTGAGATAGCTTAAGATACTTTGCCTTGCTCTGTCTGGCCAGAAGAGTAGCATTCTCCATGAATCTACTGTAATATTTAGAGCTTAGGCAGATGTCACAGATACTAGAAAGTGATTTACATGTCAGTGCATGCCCAGGCAATTGAAGTGAGCCGTCTGTCACTGTGTTCTCTTATTTATACCATTTGCATAAGTAAAACTCATGCTAAAAATTAACTACATTCTCCTACACTAAGAGGAAGTGAGTTCTCTAGCCTTGCTAGAATGATTTTGTATTTTGACACTGAGAAATGACCTATCCTCAGGCAAAAAGATGACTTAAGCGTTAGGGTTCAGTTTCCTTAAAACCACTGTTCTCTAACCTTTCTTCCCATAAACCAAACTCTCCCCCAACTAAATACTGTTGTTGTTGTTGTTATTGTTTTTATTATTATTACTACTACTACTACTACTATTTTGCAACCATTTTACCTCTCAGTTTGAATAATCAGAGAGTTCATGTCCTCACAGTTGTAGCAAGTAATTCTACTGCTAGATACTGCTGATAAGCAATGTCCTCCAGGTGGACTAGTGCTGGAAGAGTGAGATATGCTTCTGTTCCTAGGTTTTGTAGGAAATTGCTGCCACCAAAAGGAAGTGTGGTCTCAGGATACTAGAAACCATTCTGTTGGTGTTCTTCCATGCACCTTCTGTTGGTCTCTGACATTGTCTGGAATGCAAATATTTCTATTTTTGGTTCAACCTCGCCACTCCCTTTTTTTTTTTTTTTTTTTTT